>CATIWR010023482.1:0-15955 GCA_949677035.1 Omphalea diandra | reverse complement strand
AGATGTCACATTTGGTAACAATGCAAAGGGTAAGGTAATTGGCATTGGACCCATTAGTAAGAATGGATGTTCTTTAATTGATAATGTTCTTTTAGTTACTAGCTTACAACATAATTTGTTAAGTGTAAGTCAATTGTGTGCCAAAGGTAATAAAGTCACCTTTGATTATAGAGAATGGCGAGTCACCACTTTAGTGGAAGATGAGGTTATTTTCAAGGGTGAAAGGAAGGGCAATACCTACTCAATTGACTTAGACAATTTGGCTAACAAATCTTTTAGGTGTCTTATGTCTTTGAGCAATCAAGATTGGTTGTGGCATAGAAGGCTTGGGCATGCAAGCATGGATCTTCTTCAAAGCCTATCCAAAGGAAAGTTAGTGGAAGGACTTCCCAAGCTAAGGTTCTCTAAAGACAAGACATGTGGTCCATGCTAAATGGGGAAGCAACACCATGCCTCTCATAAAGCTAAAAATGTTGTAAGTACATCTAGACCACTTCAACTTATCCATATGGACTTGATAGGATCTACTAGAAGTGCTAGCTTAGGTGGAAAACATGATGCACTAGTCCTTATTTATGACTACGCTAGGTTCACTTGGGTATCTTTTTTAGCTCATAAGAATGATTCATTTGATGCTTTTAAAAGCTTTACAAAAAGGGTTCAAAATGAAAAAGGTTACTTCATATATTCTATTAGAAGTGACCATGGAAAGGAATTTCAAAATGAGTCATTTGAAAATTATTGTTTGGAGAATGAAGTTTTTCATAATTTTTCAACTTCTAGAACACCACAACAAAATGGTGTTGTAGAGAGGAAAAATATAATTTTAGTAGAAATGGCTAGAACAATGCTCAATAAGTATTCCTTACCAAATTATTTTTAGGTTGAAGCCATTAATACCTGATGTTATATTGCAAATAGTGTTTTCAAAAGACCGATTTTCAATAAAACTTCTTATGAGCTTTGGAATAGTAGAAAACCTAAGATCTCATGCCTTAGAGTATTTGGATGTAAGTGCTATATTTTGAACACCAAGGATAGTCTTGGGAAATTTGATTCCAAGACCAATGAAGGAATCTTCTTAGGTTATTCCACCATAAGTAAAGCATATAAAGTCTTTAAAAAAAGTACAATGGTAGTTAAAGAATCTATGAATGTTGTCTTTGATGAGTCCAGTAAACTTGATCTTGGGGAAGGTATCTTTGTTGATGATCTTGTAGGTGATCTTGAAAAGCTGGAATTGGATGATTTGACAAGGAGAGTTGATAAAGAAAAAGAAGAAGGTAATTCATCAAGAGTAGATGAAGTCCAACATCATCAACAACAAGTAGAACTAAGCCAAGACCTACATAAAGATCGAAGATTCTCCAAGTATCACCCTAAGGACTTAATCATTGTTGATACTTCTAAGGGTGTAAGTACTAGATCTCAACTTTTAGATAATAATCTTGCATTTGTTTCTTAACTCAAGCCAAAGTCAATTGATGAGGCTCTTAATAATAAGAGTTAGGTACTTGCTATGCTAGAGGAACTCAATCAATTTGAGAGAAACAAGGTATGGGAACTTGTCCTTAGGCCTAAAGAACACCCAATTATAGGTTGTAAGTGGGTGTTTAGGAATAAGTTAGATGAGCAAGGTCTCATTACTAGAAACATGGCTAGATTGGTTACTAAGTCATACAACCAAAAGGAAGGCATAAATTATGTTGAAACCTTTACCCCCGTAGTAAGATTAGAGACCATTAGGATTCTCTTAGCATTTACATGTCATATGAATTTCAAACTTTTTAAAATGGATGTGAAAAGTGCATTTTTAAATGGTATTATAGAGGAGGAAGTCTATGTTGAACAACCTCCTGGTTTTCAGTTACATTGTTTTCCAAACCATGTTTTTAAATTAAACAAAGCCTTATATGGTTTGAAACAAGCTCCAAGAACTTGGTATGAAAGGTTTAGTTCATTTCTCTTGAAAAATAATTTTGAGAAAGGAAAGGTGGACACCAAACTTTTTATCAAAAAACACAAACATGATACATTAATCATTCAAATCTATGTTGATGATATTGTCTTTGGGCTACTAATGAATCTCTTTGTAAGGATTTTGCTAAGTGTATGACTAGGGAATTTGAAATGAGCATGATGGGAGAGCTCAAGTTCTTTCTCGATCTACAAATCAAGCAATCCAAGGAAGTGATCTTTATCAACCAAGCCAAGTATACAAAGGAAATGCTAAAGAAATTTGAAATGGATGGTTGCAAAGTAGCTAAAACTCTAATGAGCAGTACCATCAAGGTAGATAAGGACGAATTGGGTAAAGTGGTAGATGAAAAGAGATATCGCGGTATGATCGGATCTCTACTTTATCTTACTGCTTCTAGGCTGGATATCATGTTTGGTGTTTGCATGTGTGCTAGGTTCCAATCATCTCCTAGAGAGTCTCATTTGAATGTTATTAAAAGGATCTTTAAGTATTTACATGGCACAATACACTTAGAGTTATGGTATCCTAGGGATTCTTCATTTAGTCTCATAGGGTATTCAGACGCGGATTATGCGGGTAGCTTGATAGATAGAAAAAGCACTTTCGGCACTTACCAATTCATAGGTGAATGCCTAGTTTCGTGGTTTAGTAAAAAATAAGTGTCGATTACCTTATCCACTGTGAAAGTCGAATATGTGGTTGTGGGTTGTTGTTGCACCTAAGTTCTTTGGATGAAACAACAATTGAAGGATTTTGGCAAAGTAGTTAATCATATTCCCATTAAATGTGATAACACAAGTGCTATTAATCTCTCTAAAAATCCCATCCAACACTTTAGGAGTAAGCACATAGACATTAGATATCATTTTCTTAGAGATAATGTGCAAAAGGGTGATGTTGTGTTAGAATTCATTGACACAAATCATCAACTTGTAGATATTTTCACTAAACCTCTAAATGAAGAAAGGATGAACTTCATTAAGAGAGAATTAGGAATGTTTGATGGAAGCTCCCTAAAGTGAAAATTTTGACCTTATGATTGATTGTTATGTGTGTTATGCATGAGTGATGATTGTAATAACAATTTTATTGTTTCTAGTGGATCATATGTTTTCAA
The DNA here is from genome assembly GCA_949677035.1 of Omphalea diandra. Lineage (NCBI taxonomy): Eukaryota > Viridiplantae > Streptophyta > Magnoliopsida > Malpighiales > Euphorbiaceae > Omphalea > Omphalea diandra. The sequence continues at coordinate 12,857 of CATIWR010023482.1, read as the reverse complement.
ATTTTTTTCATTCTTATCCTTGTTGACTTATAATTCGCGGTCGCTATTCATTGATCATGATCGCGAATTACAAGTTAATTTCACCATACTGTCAAATGTCAATTCACGGTCTCGAAATTTCTGCTCCACCATAAATTTTGGCCAGTATTTCATAAAAAAGTGACCGTTGACGCGCCTTTTCTTGAGGAAAATTTGTCTGTTACTCATATTTTTAAGAATTCACGATCGCGACTCATGAATTCATGGACGCGAATTAGAGTAACCGCTTAGGCAATTAAGTGATTTGATTTCCAACTGTTTCCTCTATTCATTTAATTCATTTCTAGCCGTTTATGACCTTTTCACACCCCTTCAAGCCTATAAATACCCTATTCATTAGTGTTTTCATCACTTCATTACCAAACACTCTTTTTCTCTCTAAAAATCTCTCAAGCCCTTTTCCTCCCTTGTTATGGCTCCCAAGAAATTCTCCAAGGCTAATAAGGGCAAAGCTATGGCTCAACCCTCTGCACCTCCTGCCTTTCATCTCATGAAGGGAAAAACCAAGGAGGAAAAAAAAATTCAAGGCAAACTCCTTTAAAGTGATTCTCCCAAACAAGATTCCATCAACATTCATACTGGAGACATTGGGCATCAATTCTGAAATTCGCTCATTTCTCTCTAATTTGGGATGGAACGAGTTCATCTTCTGAGATGAACCCGAATATGAAGAAGTTGTACGTGAATTTATGTGCACTGTACAATTAAGCCCAAAATCCGATTCTAAAGCACGCCAATACAATAGCGACCCTTTTTTCATTACCTTCGACCAATTGTCTTCCCTTTTTAACTTGTAAGTTAGAGAACACATTCCTTTCATCATCTCCACACTCGATGTTATCTACTCTGAATTTTAGTAGGAGATTTCTATTGAAACCAAACACGACCTCCACTCTTCTCTATCCAAACACATCAAATACTTACCCCTGTGGATCCTTCATCGCATCATCACCTTCTTCGTCAACGTAAGAGGTGATGGTAATGAGAAGGTTTCTCAAAAAGACTTGCCATTCTTATTTTGCCTTGTCAAAAATGAACCCATCGAAACTGGTTGTTACCTTGTGGATCAATTGATCCACATGATTACAAAACCCAAAAGTCAGTTTCTCTTGCCCTCCCACATAATAGTCATCTACCATTTTGTTGGAACACTTGATGAGGAGAAAGAGAAATTCCTCGCCAATAAGCTCCTTTCCTCTTAAAACTTCCTAGACCTAACCTATCTCATAAATGCCAAGGCAATACATTTAGACACATACATCTATACCCTTTGTGCAGTAGGAGTAAAGAAGATGGAAACCTCCTAAGCTTCCAAGAGAAAGAGGCTTCAAATTGAAGAAGGCAACATAAAAGTCCCTCATTCTCAACCAAAAGCCAAGACAAAGTTGTCTCTTGCCACCATTGATCGTAAGTTGGATAAGCTAATGAGGATGATGAAGAGAAGGTTCCTCTTCCTTTCACATCTTCACAGTGATATGGTGGATCTCCAAGAAAAACTAGGAGTTCCTCCTTGCCATCTTTCAGACTTCACCGAATTTGAAGATACGTAAGATGGGGATGGCAATGAAGATGACGTTGAGGATGGGGACGAAGCCAAAGGAGCAGTATAAGCACTAGAGACACCATCTTCTATAGATGATTCTCCACTACTCTAGATTAGGGATCTTTTATATTTGTTTTTCATTTTCCTTATGTTTTTTTTAACAAATATTGTGATCCCACAGTTATGAATATATAGAACTTGTTTCTTTCCAAACATTGCTATCTTATGTGATTGATGTTATTCTCTTATCCATTGCATTATGTTTTCTCTTTATGAATACTCATGCATGAACCTCTTTTTCCCTTATGTACCCTCTTTTTGATCTTGCTAAAGGGGCAGAGATTATGAAAATCTAAAATTAAGAGGCAGGAAATAATAATTTAAAAAACTTTAATCAAATTCACCTTTGATTGAATGAATGATATACTTAGTAAATTTTGTCATAAGCATTCATTGAATCATATTACAATCCAACTTCATTTTCCTGCATCATTTTCACTTTAGGATCAATCTAAGTTGTCAAAATAAAAAAGGGGCAGATTGTTGGACTAGGGTAGTTAACCCTAAGTCTTGGACCTCTTTTGATCTTGACAAAGGGGATTAATCAATTCTAATATTTCATATTAAGTGTTGTTTTGTAGTTTTTTAGTTAATCTTTACATTGGAAGTTGGATAAAGTTAAAAAATCTCCAAAGTAAGCAAGTGCTCTCTAATTCGCAACCGCAACTTGATAAATCACGATCGTGAACTAGACCAAAACAGGTTAACAAAATTGACAGACGTATTTACAGGCCACTTCTCTGTCGTGACCAATTCAAAGAAAGGAAAGCCGGAGCAGTGTAAGGCTTGCCTCAGTCGCGATCGTGAATTTTGAAATAACTTAAGATGCAATGAAATCCATAATCATAGCTTGACTAGTGTCCCAGGTAACCGTTGGAAGTCAAAAATCACGATAGGAACTTATTAGTAGCGACCGTGAACCCAAAAAAAGTAGATGAACACTTTTTGGCAGAGGAATTCATGTCTAAAGTCGCATCCTGTGAAAGATAAATCACGATCGCTACTTTTGAGAATAGGTGAAAGGCAACGACTATATTATCCTGGTGAACTAATGAGAAGCTGCCACGTGGACTAGTCATTAGACACAAATAGGGTTTTCCTTATGAAATTTGGATTTCGCGATAACGAGTACTAGCGACCATGAATTAAGACTATCAAGCATTTAATGCGAAAATCTGTTTGGCACACTTTGATGATTTTGTACTAGTTTTATTGCAACGTCTCTTTTGGTGGGTAGAGGCTATAAATACCTCACCAAAAATATGTAAATGCAAGAGAATTGATAACTTTATAACCAAACTCTTGCAATTTTGCTACTCACTCTTTTCTATTCTTTAAGTCATTGTTAGGTGTGAACATAAACACCAATTATATTAGGTTATAGTGTGAGCCTGTCAAAACATTAAGAGAGGTTATTGTGTGAGCCTGTTAAAACACAAGTGTAAAGGTTGTTGTGTAAGCATTAAAACACAGGAGTATAGGTTGTTGTATGAGCCTTCAAAACACAAGTGTAAAAGTTTGGTGTAAGCTTGAAAACACCTTTGAAAGATAGTGAAATGCCTAATTTCTAAGAATTAGGGAGTGGACCTAGGGTTGTTTATACTCGAACCACTATAAATTGTGTGTTTCTTTCCTACTCATTTCTCTTCTCTCTTCCTAATTTTAATTTTTATACTCCAATTCAACCCTTCCCCCTCCCCCTCCCCGTTCTTGGTGCCTAGGGCTAACATACTTATAGATGGCTTACAACATAATTTGCTTAGTGTAAGTCAATTATGTAACAAGAGTGGTAAAGTGACCTTTGACCCTAGAGAATGTCCATGTATCACTTTGGTAGATAAAAAAGTTGTATTCAATGGTGAAAGGAAGGACAATACTTGCCTAATTGACTTAGACAATTTGGATAACCAATCTTTCAAGTATCTTGTGTCACTTAGCAATGAAGCTTAGCTCTGACATAAGAGACTTGGACATGCTAGCATGGAGCTCCTACAAAGCTTATCAAAACAAAAGCTAGTGGAAGGTCTTCCCAAGCTAAAGTTCTATAAAGACAAGACATGTGGACCATGCTAAATGAGAAAGCAACATCAATCTTCTTTCAAAGCAAATAATGTTGTAAGTACATCTAGACCTCTTTAACTTATCCATATGGACTTAATAGGACCTACTAGGAGTGCTAGTTTAGATGGAAAATTTTATGCACTTGTCCTAGTTGATGATCACTCAAGGTTTACTTGGATATTTTTTCTAGCTCATAAGCATAATACTTTTGATGCTTTTAAAAGTTTTTCAAAAAGAGTTCAAAATGAAAAGGGTTACTTCATTTCTTCTATAAGAAGTGACCATGGAAAAGAATTTCAAAATGAATATTTTGAATCTTATTGCTTAGAGAATGAGATATTTCAAAACTTTTCAATTCTTAGAACACCATAACAAATGGTGTTGTAGAGAGGAAAAATAGGACACTAGTAGAGATGGCTATAACTATGCTTAATGAGTATTCATTACTTAATTACTTTTGGGATAAAGCTATAAATACTTCATGTTATATTGTAAATCATGTTTTTAAAAGACCCAATCTTAATAAAAACCTCTTATGAGCATTGGAATGGTAGAAAGCCTAAGTTGTCATACCTAAAAGTATTTGGATGCAAGTGCTATATCTTAAATACCAAGGATAATATTGGAAATTTTGATTTAAAAATGAATGAAGGTGTTTTCATAGGTTATTCCACCACTAGCAAAGCCTATATAGTTTTTAATAAGAGTTCTATGGTTATTAAAGAGTGTATGAACATCATGTTTGATGGATCTAATAAACTTGATGTTGAGAAAGGTTCTACTATTGATAATCTTATAGGTGACTTTAAGAAATTTGAATTAGAGTCAACCACAATAAAGGTGGATAAAGAGCATGATGAAGGCAAGTCATCAAGAGAAGAAATGGAACCTCAGCATCAATAAGTAGAAACCTAAAATCAAAAGCTTCCTAAAGATTAGAGATTCTCTAAGCATAACCGAAAGGACCAAATGATTAGTGATACATCCAAAGGAGTAAGTGCTAGATCTCAACTCAATTCTTTAGATAATAATCTTGTATTTATTTATCAATTTGAGAAAAATCTATTAATAAGGCTCTTGATGATAAGAGTTAGGTAATTATTATGTAAGAGGAACTTAACCAATTTGAGAGAAATAATGTATGAAAACTTGTTCCTAGGTATAAGGGACACCTTATTATAGGTTGCAATTGGGTGTTTAGGAATAAGTTGGATGAGCAAGGGTTCATCACTAGAAATAAGGCTAGATTGTTAAAGGATACAAACAAGAGGAAGGCATTGATTATGATGAAACCTATGCCCCCGTAGCAAGACTAAAGGTCATTAGGATTCTTTTAGCATATGCATGTTGTATGAATTTCAAACTTTTGCAAATGGATGTCGAAGGTGCTTTTTTAAATGATATCATTGAGAAGGATGTTTTTGTTAAACAACCTCATAGTTTTGAATCTCATATCTGTCCAAATCATGTTTTTAAATTGAATAGAGACTTGTATGGTTTGAAACAAGCTCTAAGAGCTTGGTATGAAAGGTTAAGTTCATTCCTTTTGAAAAATGATTTTGAAGGGAAGGTTGACATAACTTTATTTATAAAATGGCACAATCATGATACACTAATTATGCAAATATATGTTGATGATATCATTTTTGGTGCTACTAATGAATCTCTTTGTAAGGATTTTGATAAGTGTATAACTAGAGAATTTGAAATAAGTATGATGGGAGAGCTCAAATTCTTCCTTAGCCTACAAATCAAGCAAATCAAAGAAGGGATTTTCATCAACCAAGCCAAGTACACAAAGGATATACTCAAGAAATTTGGCATGGAAGGATGCAAAGTACCAAAAACACCAATGAGTGCTACCATCAAATTAGACAAGGATGAATCGGATAAGTCAGTTGATGAGAAGAGATATTGAGGTATGATTGGTTTTCTACTATATCTTACTGCTTATAGACCCGATATAATGTTTAGTGTATGCATGTGTGCTAGATTTCAATCTTGCCCTAAAGAAGGTCATTTTAATGCTATTAAAAGCATTTCCAAATATCTACATGGCACATTGCATATAGGTTTATTGTATTCTAGAGATTCATCATTTAGCTTTATAGGTTATTAAAATATGGATTATTTCTAGATAGAAAGAGCACTTTAAGAACTTGCCAATTCATAAGAGAATGCTTAGGGTCTTGGTTTAGTAAGAAACAAGTTTCAGTTGCCTTATCCACTGTCGAAGCAGAATATGTAGCTGCGTTGTTACATCCAAGTTCTTTGGATGAAATAACAATTAAAGGATTATGGCAAAGTTGTTGATCACATTCCCATCAAATGTAATAACACTAGTGTAATAAATCTTTCAAAGAATCCTATTCAACATTTTAGGAGCAAACATATAGACATTAAGCATAATTTTATTAGAGATCATATCCAAAATGGTGATATAGTGTTAGAATTTATAGACACTAATCATCAACTTATGGATATTTTCAGTAAATCTCTTAATGAAGAAAGGATAAACTTCATTAAGAGAGAGTTGAGAATGCTTGATGGAAGCTCCCTGAAATGAAATTTGGATCTTTTAAAATACACTTTTGTGTAGTGTATTATTCTTGATTGATTGATTGATTGTTATATATGATGAATGTGTAGTAGAATTCTTTAGATGTCTTAATTCTTTATACAATTATGCCTCTCTATACCAATTTGTATGAATTAAGCATCAATATATTAAGTGGGACACAATTTAGAAGGCCACATCTTATCTATTCTTAGTCACCTTTCTTGCCTTGTAATTCGTTGTCGCTACTCCTTGATTCATGGTCACAATTTATAGGTACTAGTCATCCATCTATCAAACCATTAATTTGTGATCGCTACTTTTTATCTGCACCATAAATTTTTTCAAAATTCAAAAGTTTTAACCATTAACCATGCTGGTTTCTAAGGATTTTTTATCCACTACTCAGATATTTTTTAATTAGCAGTGGTGACTTACTGTTCATAATCGTGAATTTGAGTAACTACTAAGCATTTAACCGATTTGATTATCAATCGATGGCAACCCCTCTTTTAATGAATTTTTAACCTTTTATTGCCCTTTTTTCACCTTTTTCCTGGCCTATTTAAACCTTTAAAATAGTGTTTTATGCACATTTGCTAAATTACTTCATCTATCTTCATTCATACTCTCAAAACCTTCTTCAAACTCTCTCGCAACTATAATGGCCCCCAAGAAAGCCTCTAGAGCAGAAAAGAGAAAAAGCAATAGTTCAACCATCTAGTCCTCCTGCCCTTCACATGATGAAAGGGGTCACTAAGGAAGAAAAGGATCGATACAAGGCTAACTCTTCCAAGAGAATCTAACCAAACAAAATTCCCTCCACATTTATCCTTGAGTCACTTAGGATCAAAGATGAGATCCATGCCTATCTTTCAAATCTGGGCTAGAATGAGTTCATTTTTTGTGAGGAGGCTCAATTTTGAAGAAATAGTATGAGAATTCAAGTGCATGGTGACCTTGAGTCAAAGAGTAGAATCGCGAGCAAGCCAATATAGGTTAATATTCAGGGCCTTTAGGGATCCTTTTTTCATTACCTTTGAACAACTCTCAAATATTTTCAATGTTTAAGTCGAGGTTGACATTCCATTCATGATCTTTGCTCTTGATATCATTTACTTAGAGTTTTGGTATGAAATTTCTATCGAGACCAAACATGACCCAAAGACCTCCCTAGTTAAATATATTTGAACCCTACCCAACTAGCTTCTTCATCGTATCATCACCTTTTCTGTCAATGTAAGAGGTGATGGTAACGAGAAGGTCTCATAAAAAGACCTAGCCTTTCTCTTCTCCTTGACCAAAACAAACCTATTCAAACTTGTCGTCACCTTATGGATTAATTAATTCACATTAATACAAAGCCAAAAAGTCAATTTCTTCTTTCCACTCATTTAACCGTTATTTATCATTATGTAGGTGATCTAAATGAGGAAAATGAAAAGTTCCTCACCAAAAACTAGTTGCCATCCTATAACTTTATGGACTTGCCTTATCTTATTATTGCCAAGGCCATACACCTTGATTCATACACATACACCTTGGGTGCCTTTTGGGCTAAGAAACTAAAAACATCGCATGCCATAAAAACAAAAAGGCTAGTCATTAAAGTAGGTGCTCAATCCATTCCATCTCCCTAATCAAAGCCCAAAACAAAATCCTTTACAATCTCTCTGTCCTCAATCAATAAAAAGCTAAACAAAATAATGAGGATGATCAAAAGGAGATTTCTTCTACTTTTTCACATCCATAATGATTTGGTGGATCTTCAGGAGAAAGTGGTGCTACTCCTTGTCACCTCCTTAATTTTAAGAATTATGAGGACATACATAAATAAGAGGATGATCAAGAGGTTGAGAGGGGGATAAAGCTCAAGGTGAATGAGCAAATGAAGAAACTGATGATTTTAGAGATGATGATAATTCTTTGATATTCTAGTTTGTTATTAGTCTTTAGAAAATTTCTTTATTTCGTTGTTGATGTAAAAGTTGTGATTCCATAGTTTCTAATAAATAAAAGTATTATTTATATCTTTTGCAATTGATTGCTTCATAAGTTGTGTGATTGCTCTTATTTGGTTCTTGTACTTATTTGTTCTTTGTAATTATTTTATCTCAATTTATGCTTCATACATTTGACACTCATACACCTTAGTTTTATGTTTAATCTTTACCCTATTTTTGATCTTACCAAAGAGGGAGAATAGGGTAGTAGTAAATGAATGTGCATAAGGGAAGTATAAGTTGAGGGGGGAGCAATAGCAATAGGAGCATTCCTTTTCAATCTTATAAAATTTTGATTATTTGATTAACAAGTTTTTAAAATCATTAACCATCCCATCTTCACACTCATGCAATTCATTTTCTTTAAGTAAAATCAATCTAATTTGTTAAAATAAAAAAAGGGAGATTGTTGGAGTAGGTTGGTCAAACCGAAGTCATATGCCTCTTTTGATCTTGACAGTGAAGATTGATTGGTACTAATGTCTTGTTTAAGTGTTGTTTTGTAGTTTACGAAATAATTTCCTAATTGAAAGTTAGATGGAAGTCTAAATCTCTAACTTCGAGTAAGATATCCAAATTCGCAGTCAGGATTCTCTATTCGCAAACACGACCTTACAACAAGGATGGATGGAGTTAGGGCAAAAGAATTCCTGAAGGAATTTATAGCCACGATTCAGCTGAGGGAAACTTGAATGACTTATAGAGAGATTCGTGGTGTTGTTCGCATATAGAATCATGATCGTGAATTTCATAGCTAAAAAGAGGGAACTAGGTCTATATTCAGATCATGCCAAGTATCCAAGGTCACCATTAGAATATCGAAATTCACAAAGGTGAAACATCTGTTTGAATTGTGACCCAAGAAAGTGTTTTCTCCTCACAAAATAGAAGAATTTGTAGTCTCTATTGCACTTAAGAAGGATATCAATTGCGACTGTGACTTTTGGATAGTTGGTCAAACACAATGGCTATATTTCTTGGATAATTAATGGGAGAAGGACATGTGGACTAGCCTTTAGACACAAAATTGGGTTCTCTTGCATAATTTTGGGCTTCCTAATGTAAATTGGAAAATCGTGACCGTGAAATGCTAATCACGACCGCGACTTTAGTCTAACAGACATTTAATGTAAAATCTACCCAGCTTACCTTAGAGATTTATACATAGTTTGTGAGTAATATCTCTTTGATGGTTGTTGCCTATATGTACTCCACCAAACATACATGAATACAAGAAATTTTCATCAATTATAACCAAACTCTTGCAAATTTGCCTCATAACTTTTTATTCTTGATTGTAAGTTATTGATTGTTTGGTGTTAGCATTAAACACCTTTGTAATTAGGTTGAGAGTTAGCCTAGCTTCCAAAACTCATGTAACAGGTTGAAGTGTGAGCCTATCCAAAACACTTGAATGAGGTTTTGTATGAGCCTAGAAACACAAAGTATAAAGGTTGTGTGTGAACCATAAAACACAATTATATGAGTTAGGTGTGAGCTTGGAAACACCATTTTTAATTGAGTGAAATACCAAATTGTGAAGAATTGGGGAGTGGACGAAGGGTTTATTAACACCTGAACCACTATAAACACTGTGTTCATTTTTCTCTACCTTCTCTTAATTTTCTAAACTCCTCACCTTCCCTCCAATTTTTTTAATCTCCCACCAATTCAACCCTCCTTCTTTGTGCACTAGGGCCAATACCTTTTACTACTCTAATTTTCCCTTTTGGAGTTAATGAAAAATGTATTATTAAAACCAATTTTTAAAAAGAAATTTATTTTAAATTTTTCAGCCAATTTTTGCTAAAGAAATAAATCTTTTGCAAGAATGTTCTATTTACCCTTATGTTAATTTTATTAACCAAAGGAAAAATAAATTAATTTTTTAACTAAAGAAATAAAGATTTTGGGAATAGATAATAATTTAAAATCATGCTATTCAAAATAAAATAAAATAAATTGAAAACCTTTTCAAAATAATGTTTGTGTTTCTATTCCAAAAGCTTTTTGGGATAGAAAAAGCCATATTGTTTCTTTACCTTAAGTTAAAGATTTTGATGAAAAATTTATTCCTACTAAAGCTTGAGCTATTCATATAAATGAAGAACTTCAAGCTCATAGTTTAAAGGAGATAAATGATTTCCTTGAAAAGGGTTTGATTAGAAAATCTTTATATTCATGGAGTTGTTTTGCATTTTATGTTAATAATGCTGCTAAAATAAATGATTTCCTTGAAAAGGGTTTGATTAGAAAATCTTTTTATTCATGGAGTTGTTTTGCATTTTATGTTAATAATGCTGCTGAAAAGGAACGAGGAATTTATAGACTTGTTATTAATTATAAACCTCTTAATAATGTTCTAGAATGGATTAGATATCCAATTCCTAATAAAAGGGATTTGTTCAAAAGATTATATGAAGCTAACATATTTTCAAATTTTAATATGAAGTCAGGATTTTGGCAAGTATAAATAGAGGAGTCTAATAGATATAAAACTAGTTTTCATGTGCCCTTTATTCATTATGAATGAAATATTATGCCTTTTGATTTGAAAAATGCCCCTTTTGAATTTCAAAGGATTATGAATGATATTGTAAAAGGCTGCTAAGATTTTTTAATTACTTATATTGATGACGTTTTGATTTTTTCAAAAACTCTATATCAACATTTTTCTCATTTAAGAAAAATTTTCAATATTGTCCAAACTAATGGTCTAGTTATGTTTGCACCAAATATGAAACTTTTTTGAACAAAAGTTTCATTTTAAGGACATACTATTTTTCAAGGCACTATTAAGCTTATTGATAGAGCTATTGAATTTTCAGATAAATTGCTTGAGGAAATTAAAGATAAAAATCAATTACAAAGATTTTTTTTGATGTTTTAATTATGTTGTTGATTTCTATAAGGACATTCACTTGTTTGTAAGCCTTTATTTCTAAGAAAATGCTTTAGCATGGACCTTAGAGCATGCCAACATTGTTAAGACCATGAAGCAAAATGTTAAAAAACTTTCTTATTTAGCCATTCCTCATTTTAAAGCCTTCCTCATTGTTGAAATAGATGCCTTAGATATAGGATTTGGACGTATTCTTAACCAAAAATTACCAAATTGAACCAATGAGTCTTTAGTGTGCAAATGCTATTATATATAAAAATTTTCATAAAATATAAAAAAAATGCAGTATGAAAATATGCAAATGCAATTTCTAATGTGCAGGATCTCTATAAAAGGGCAAGCATAGGGAATACTTATGTGAACGATATAAAGGAACACATAGGTTAAAGAAAACTATTTATTTATTGAAAGAGAAGAAATATTATAGAGTAGCAAGAGAAAGAGTAGTAAGAGAGAAAAAGAGTAGATTTCAAATAGATTTTTGCTTCATTATCCGAACTCTACCCTAGGCACATAACATTGCAACTTATTTATAGACATGGTTCTGAATTTTAAACATATTGAAATTCGAACTTTACAAAAAATATCTTACAATAATTGAATAAAAGAAATAACATGTGGTACACAAAATAATTGACGCAGCTATAAAAGAACCTTGACAATTGGCCTAAAAAATAATGGAGAATCTTGTTGAGCTGGAAAATTAGGTTAATTGAATACCAAAATAGTCATCTTCATTACTTTGTGCTAAATCTTATTGTGATTCAGCTCTATTATCTATATCCTTATCAACATCCTAATCTTTTTATGATACTTTTAACAAAGCATTTAATAATAAATTTTTATATTCATTTTTATCAAATGTAGAAGAAAGAGTAGCTTGTAGCTTAATGGACAAGAATTTCATATGCTCTGCAGTATTATGAGGACTGCTAGTATTTTGGGAATTTAACCATTTCATAACAAAGTCTTTACTAGCTTGATCAATCTTATAATTTGTAACGGTCGTATTCATATTTGCTCTAATACCAATAAATGTAATACCCGTTTTCATTTTTGCTCTGATACCAATAAATTTAATGACCAATGATACCATTGAATGCTAGCAATTTTTTTTTTGCTACTACAATCTGTAATGCTACAATTGGTAGCTATCAGAGCACTCAACATCCAGGATTTGTCTGTCGGCCCCACGATGTCATACACACCAGGATTTGCACGTCTGCCCCGCATATGCTTGAGCCCTTTCTGATACCAAAACTGTAACATCTAAATTCATTTGTCAAACAAATAACTGTGACATCTATTGTTCTCATTTGTAAATCAACTTTGATAGCACAAATTGTAACGTCACAACATGGCTATAACTAGTACCTATCAGAGCACTCAACATCCGGGATTTGCCCGTCGGCCCCGTGATGTCATACACACCGGGATTTGCACGTTTGCCTTGCGTGTGCTTGAATCCTCTGATACCACCAGCTGTAACTATCATCTTCAATTGCAAATCATGGCATTTCATGTTCAGAAATGCATACACATTAAGGTTTATTCATCATACATATATAATCTCATATGTATTTAATGTACACATGTGTTAACTAATGTCAAGACCAGTGACCATAACTAGTTCCTACCAAATGTATGTACATGATGCAAGGAGAGAGAGTTGGAATTCAACCGACGACCTGT
>CATIWR010023479.1:0-12786 GCA_949677035.1 Omphalea diandra | reverse complement strand
CTTGTTGACCAATCATAATGTTTCTTTAGTTTTCCTATTTAGTTTAGGATTGTCTTTTCCTTATTACATTAGAATTCTGTTAGGGAATGTAAACCAAATCCTAATTGGTTTTGGATTAAGCATTGTAAGGCTATAAATAGCGTTCACATTCTGCCAAGAGGGATACAATCAATCAATATTATTTTTGTTAGCAAATTTTGCTTGTGAGATTAAATTCTCTTCTTGAGTTCTTGAGTGGACTGGGTGAGATTGTTGAGTGAAGGCTTAATAATTTCACAAACTTGTTAATTCTGATCTTAAATTGGCTTAGTTGATTTAGGATTTGGGTTAACACAAATTTGAATCTTTATAACTTAGGTTGCTAGAAAAAAGTTTTCTAGAGGTCTAGTTGGGATTTGAAGATCAAAACTCCAATACTTGTTTTGATAAATCTAGGCAACTATTCTCAAGCATACGGGTAAGGAATCTAATGCAACCTTATTCGTATCACACAAAGACCTCCCATGATTAGGCATGGTTTAGGCTTCAATAAAGCCTTTACTTCTTCTACTCCCTTATCACAACTTTCATCAAGGCCTCAACACCTTAAACTTCAAGTATTGAGGTTAGAGGAAAGAAAAGTGCCTAAGGCACTAAACCCCTATTACCTAAGGGCAAGGGAAAGGTGCAACAAGGCCCTAAGCCTATTGCTAAAAAGGTCAATCGTACATACATGTATAATAAAAGGCATGCTCACTCAAGCACTCATAGAAAAGTTACACCATCACCCATATACATGTTCATGCTCACACACACATCATGTTGGTATGAGAAAAGCCCCCACTTATACTGAGGCAATGAATAGGAGAAAGACACATAGGTCTATACTCCAATGCCATTATTGTATGAAATATGGACATATAATTGTTTATTTCTACATTAAGAAGGCTCACCTTAAGTTGGAGGATCCTTCAAAACCTAAACCCCTAGGACCTAAGTATACTTAGGTACCAAAGCAAAGATGATTTATTTGTGTTGTGTAAGGGTGTTTGGCAGCCACCAATGAAGTAAATGATTGACATGTGGATAATGGATGCTCAAAGCACATGGCAGGCAATAAGAAACCATTCATGGCCTTAAAGGAAAAAGAAAGTGGCAATATCACATTTGGTAACAATGCCAAGGATAAGATCATATGCATTAGGACCATTGGGAAGAATGTCGTTCTTTAATTAATGATTAATTAATGATGTTTTACTTGTTGATGGCTTGCAACATAATTTGCTTAGTGTAAGTCAATTATGTGACAAAGGTAATAAAGTCACCTTTGACCCTAGAGAATGCTGAGTTACCACTTTAGTGGATAAAAAGGTAGTTCTCAAGGATGAAAGGAAAGGTAATACCTATCTAATTAACTTAGACAATTTGCCTAACCAATCTTTTAAGCTTGGCTGTGGCATAAAAGGCTTGGACATGCTAGCATAAAGCTCTTGCAAAACTTATCAAAAGAAAAGCTAGTAGAAGGTCTTCCAAGGATAAAGTTTTATAAAGACAAAACTTGTGGTCCTTGCCAAATGGGGAAGCAACATCAATCTTCATTTAAAGCAAAGAATGTTGTAAGTACATATAGACCTCTTCAATTAATTCATATGGGCTTGATAGGACCTACTAGGAGTGTTAGCTTAGGTGGAAAATATTATGCACTAGTCCTAGTTAATGATTACTCTAGGTTTACTTAGGTGTCCTTTCTAGCTCATAAGTATGATACTTTTGATGATTTTAAAAGTTTTGTAAAAAGAATTCAAAATGAAAAGGGTTACTTCAGTTCTTCAATAAGAAGTGACCATGGAAATGAATTTCAAAATGAGTCTTTTGAATCTTATTGCCAAGAGAATGAGATTTTTTACAACTTTTCAATTTCTAAAATACCACAACAAAATGATGTTGTAGAGAGGAAAAATAAAACACTAGTAGAGAGTAAAAATAGAACACTAGTAGAGATGGCTAGAACTATGCTCAATGAGTATTCTTTGCCAAATTATTTTTGGGTCGAAGCTATACTTTGTGTTATATTACAAATCGAGTTTTCAAAAGACCCATTCTCAATAAAACTTCTTATGAGCTATGGAATGGTAGAAAGCCAAAGATATCATACCTAAGAGTATTTGGATGCAAGTACTATATATTGAATACTAAGGACAATCTTGGGAAATTTGACTTAAAAAGTAATGAAGGCATATTCTTAAGTCATTCCACCATTAGCAAGGCCTATAGGATCTTTAGTAAGAGTTGAATGGTTGTTGAAGAGTTTATGCATGTTGTATTTGATGAATCTAGCAAGCTTGATCTTAGGAAAGGTTCTTTTGTTGATAATCTTGTAGGTGACTTTGAGAAATTGGAATTGAAACACACTATAAGAGAAGAAGACAAGGATAATGATGAGGACAAATCATCAAAAGTAGATAAAGAACCACACCATCAATAAGAATAATTCCCAAGTCAAGATCTACCCAAGGATTGGAATTCTCCAAGCATCACCCTAAAGATTTAATCATTGGCAATACTTCAAAGAGTACTAGATCTCACCTTAACATTTTAGATAATAATCTTGCCTTTATTTCTCAATTTGAGCCAAAATCTATTGATAAGGTTCTTGATGATGAGAGTTGGGTGATTACTGTGCAAGAGGAACTAAACCAATTTGAGAGAAACAATGTGTGGGAACTTGTTCCTTAGCCTAAGAAACACCCAATTGTCAGTTGAAAATGGGCATTTAGGAACAAGTTCGATGAGCAAGGATTCATCTATAAGGCTATATTGGTTGTAAAAGGTTACAACCAAGAGGAATGAATAGACTATGATGAAACCTATGCCCTCGTAGCAAGGTTATAAGCCATTAGGATTCTTTTGGCTTATGCATGTCATATGAATTTTAAAATTTTTCAAATGGATGTCAAGAGTGCTTTTCTAAATGGTGTCATTAAGGAGGAAGTGTATGTTAAACAACCTCCTGGTTTTGAATCTCATAGTTTTCCAAATTATGTTTTTAAATTGAATAGAGCCTTATATGGTTTGAAACAAGCTTTAAGAGCTTGGTATGAAAGGCTCAGTCTTTTTCTTTTGAAAAATGATTTTGAAAAGGGGAAGGTTGGCACAACATTATTTATAAAAAGGCATAATCACGATAACACAATAGTACAAATTTATATTGATGATGTCATTTTTGGTGCAACTAATGAATCTCTATGTGAGGAGTTTGCTAAGTGTATAACTAAGGAATTCAAGATAAACATGATGGGAGAGCTCAAGTTTTTCCTTGGTCTACAAATCAAGCAAACCAAAGAAGGGATTTTCATCAACCAAGCCAAATACACAAAGGACATTCTCAACAAATTGGGCATGGATAGATGCAAAGTAGCAAAAACAATAATGAGTGCTACCATCAAATTGGACAAGAATGAATTGGGTAAGACGGTTGATGAGAAGAGATATTGAGGTATGATCAGTTCTCTACTTTTTCTTACTGCTTTTAGACCTAATATAATGTTTAATATATGCATGTGTGCTAAATTTCAATCTTGTCCCAAAGAATCACATTTAAATGTTGCCAAAAGAATTTTCAAATATTTACATGGCACATTACATAAAGGGTTGTGGTATCCTAGAGATTATTGATTTAGTCTCATAGGTTGCTCAGATGTGGACTATACTGGTAGTCTTTTAGCAAGAAAGAGTACTTCTGGAACTTACTAATTTATAGGAGAATGTTTAGTGTCTTGGTTTAGCAAGAAGCAAGTTTCAGTTGCCTTATCCACTACCGAAGCTGAGTTTGTAACTGCGAGTTATTGTTGCACCCAAATTCTTTGGATGAAACAATAATTAAAGGATTATGGCAAAGTTGTTGATCACATTCCCATCAAATGTGACAACACAAGTGCAATTAATCTTTCTAAAAAATCTCATCCAACATTCTAAGAGCAAACATATTGATATTTGACATCACTTTCTTATAAATCATGTCCAAGTGATGTTGTGTTAAAGTTTATAGACATAAATCATCTAACTCACAGACATTTTCACTAACCTCTCAATGAAGAAAGGATGAACTTCATTAAGAGAGAATTAGCATTGCTTGATGGAAGCTCCCTAAAGTGAAAAATTTAGATAATTTCACATATTGCATTATTCCATGATTAAATGATTGCCCTGTGATGTGTATGATGTTTATTCTTTGAGATGTCTTAATTTCATGTGCAATTGTGCTTTTCAATGCTAACTTGCATGAATTAAATATCAAAATATCAAAGTGGATCACAGTGTTAGATGTCAAATCTTAAAATTTTATAGTTATCCTTTTGCTTGTAATTCACAAGTTATCTCTATCCATCATCTTCTTACTCTCAAATCTTTAATCTTCCTTTAGTTCTCAAATGGCCCCTAAGAAAGATTCAAGAGTAGAGAATGGAAAGGCAATAGCACAACCTTCTAGACCCCTAGCTCTTGGCCAAATGAAAGGGATTATGAAAGAAGAGAAGGATCGCTATAAGGCAAATGCCTCTAAAATCATCCTTCCAAATAAAATTCCTTTTACCTTTCTCCTTGAGTCACTAGGAATCAAAGATGAAATCCATGCATTTCTATCTAAACTGGGATAGAACGAATTCATATTTTATGACGTGCCCGGATATGAGGAAATCATGAGAGAGTTCATGTGTACCGTGACTCTAAGAGATCCAAATCTCATGTCGGACAATACGAGTTAGTATTTCGTTGTTTTGGAGATCCTTATTTCATCACCTTTGAACAATTATCCAATCTTTTCAACCTTCAAGTCGTAAATGACATTCCATTCATCATTTTCGCTCTTGATGTTATTTATTTTGAGTTTTGGTTTGAGATTTCCATTAAGACCAAGCATGACCCCAAGACCTCCTTAGCTAAATACGTATGAACCATTCCCTTTTGGCTACTTCATTGTATCATCACCTTCCTTGTTAATGCAATAGGGGATAGTAATGAAAAAGTGTCCCAAAAGGATCTTTCTTTCCTTTTCTGCCTTGCCAAAAACAAACCCACACAAACTGGCCGATATCTTATGGATCAACTGATTCACATGAGCACCAAATCTAAGAGTCACTTTCTTCTCCCTTCTCATGTAACTGCCTTCCATCGATATTTTAGTGCTCTTAATAAAGAAAATGAAAAATTCCCTACGAAGAAGCTTCTTCCTTCTCAAAACTTTATGGACTTTACCTATCTTATCAATGTAAAAGCCATTCATCCTGATTCTTATGCCTATACTTTGGGTGCTTTTGGAGCAAAAAGATGGAAACATCCCAAGCCTTTAAAAGAAAAAGGCTTTTCATTGAAGAAGGAGCACAACCAGTCCCACCTTCTTAACCAAAACCTAAGTTCAAAGTTTCTCTTGCCACCATCAACCAAAAATTGGATAAGGTAATGAGGATGCTCAAGAGAAGATTTCTCCTCCTTTTCCCACCTACATAGTGACCTGGTCGATTTACAAGAGAAAGTAGGTGCTCATCCTACCATATTCTAGATTTTGAAGATTGGGAGGACACACCAAAGGAGGAGGATGATCAAAAAGCTGAGGAAGGTAATGAAGCTGAGGGAGGAGGAGACAATAATGATCAAGATGATTTTGGAGATGATGACAGTTCTCCTATCTTTTAAATTGTCTTTAGGATTTTTGTTGTTTTTGTTTTGTTTTTCTTGATGTAAACATTGTTGATCCCACAGTTTATAAATAAATAAAAGTATTTGATTTGTAATTTTTTGTCTCATATGCTATGTGATTGAAATTTGTTATATGTGATTGCAATTCTTATGATTATGTGAGTTATTATTTGCTCCTAATAAGCACTTTATCTCATCTTTATGCAATTCATCTACTCTTCTATATTTACCCTCTTTTTGATATTGCCAAAGAGGGAGAGTGGCATAAGTGAAGTATATGGAGAGAAAATAAGTAAAGCAGAAAAACATAAGTTGAAGGGGAATAATTTTTTTTTTCAAAAACTTAGAGTACTTAGAATTTCTTTGATCATTGACTAGAATTTTTTTAAGTATTCATTGAATATTTCATCATTGACCATCTCAACTTCACAACTCATGCATTTGATTTTCCATGAGCTCAATCTAAGTTGTCAAAATTAAAAAGGGGGAGATTGTTGGACTAGGTTGGTTAAACCTAAGTCATAAACCTCTTTTGATCTTGACAATAAAGATTGATCAGTTCTAATGTTTTCATTAAGTGTTGTTTTATAGTTTATAAGATAGTTTTTCATAGCTTTTCAATAGGAAGTCGGATGGAAATCAAAATCTCCAACCTTGCAAAGGTCATCCAAATTCATAGCTTATATCCCTTTAATCACAACTGCGAATAAGATATAAGGATGGAAGGAGCTAGGCCAATGGAATTCACGGGCGAATTTGCAGCTACAACTTAGCCAAAGGAATGAGCTTGAGTCATAGAGGAATTTGCAATGGCTATCACGTCCTATGTCATGATTGTGAATTTCATAGTGATAAAGGAGAGAACCAAAGCCATAGCCACAACACGTCAAGTGTTTAAGGTAATTGTTGAAGATAAAAAATTGTGAGGGTGAATACTGATCACGATCGTGACTCAAGAAGCTTTAATTTCCTCATCAAACAGAGGAATTTGCAGTCTCAATCACGCTCAAGGCAAAGATAACTCACGACCATGACTTTTAAGTAGAAGGTAGAACATAATGACTATTTTTCTTAGACAACCAATGGATCAGTGACATGTGGACTAGCCATTAGACACAGAATGAGGTTCTCTACCGTGATTTTCAGCTCCTTAATGGAAATTGGAAATTTGCAATTGCAAACTACTAGTAGTTATCGTGACTTCTGTTTGACAAGCATTTAATGCAAAATCTACCTAGCACAACTTGGAGATTATGGATAGTTTTAGAGTAACGTCTCTTTGGTGGATATAGGCTATAAATACTCCACCAAACAGATGTAAATGCAAGAGAATTGAATTAATTATAACCTAATTCTTGCCGATTTGCTACTCATTCTTTTACTCTTCTTTAAGTGTGGTTGATTGTTTGGTGTGAGCAATAAACACCATTGTAAGTAGGTTGAGAGTTTGCCTAGATTCTAAAACTCTTGGAAGAGGTTGAAATATGAGCCTAAAACATTTGCAAAAGGTTTTTTGTGTGAGGCTAGAAAACACAAGTTGTAAAGGTTTTATGTCAGCCATAAAACACAAGTTATATAAGTTTGGTGTGAGCTTGGAAACACCAAGTTAGTTGAGTGAAATACCCAATTGTGTAAAATTGGGAAGTGGATATAGGGTTAGTTAACTCCCGAACCACTACAAACTTTTGCATAGATTATTCTCATCTTCTTCTTCACTTTCTAAACACATAAATCTTCTTCTTAATTTTAAAACAACCCACCAATTTAACCCCCTTTCTTTATGTCCTAGGTCAATAAAAGAGATATACCTCTTTAATTATGACTGACCTTAAACCTGATGAAACTTATTTCATCTCTTGTTCTATATTTCAATAATTTTATGGCCATAGAAGGGGAATTTTGTGATGTGTCAAACTTGAAAGTTTTATATTTGTGTCTAATCTACATGCTTGTAAAATAATTTGTCAAATATGTCATGGTTGATGAGCTGTTGCTTCAAACCTTCTCACTTAGAGATTGGCCATTTACTTTGGCGACCTTATAAACTGAATTTGACAATATGTAAAACATGAAAAATTTTTCTATATATGATATGTATTTGCTAGTAAATCTATTTTGTAATAGGATTTGTTTAATTTTAGATACACCCATGATTATATGACCTACTCATATTAAGATGGCATTGAAACATAGCAGAATTCAAAAATTCACCACATTTTATATGTCTTATATGAAATTTGACTATGTTATATCATTATGTGTCTAGTTTATTTAAAAAATGAATCAAGTCATTTGGATAAGTATATCTAGAGTTATTTTTATGAGAGTGCAGCAAGGTTAGGCTGCCACATAAAAAAAATATATGCATAAACACTAGTTCCACTTGCATGGAACATGACCATAGTTGCATACCAAGCATTCATACTCATTTTGACATACATATAGCCATGTATGTATCGAATGTTAGGATCTTAACACTTTGAGGAAGCCCAATAGAGAGGTCCAAACCTACCATAAAAATTGGTTGCATCAATAGGTGACTAAGAGCCATAATTGGATTCAAATGGGTATGTGTGATGATTTTATGATATGGTTATGTTCTATTACATATATATGTGATTAAATTGTGACATTTTACATGTGAATACAAGTCAAGTATGAAGTATATGATCTTGATGATTACTTAGTATACCATTGTGAATGAACACTTGCATATGGAACTAAAAGGATGTTGTGACTGGCTTGTCAAACACTTGCAAATCACATATTATTGATCAAGTGATTCACTTGTTATATGCTATTTAACAAAATCAAATGTCACTTAAATCACATGAATTTTCAGGAGTAGTGTTTACCTTGCAAGGTCACAACTAAATCAATCAATTGCATTTGCACTTGGATAGTCAATTATTATACTTGTAATGTATCCTGATGATATTTGATCATTGTTTGTACCATAAGATTCTAATTACTATTTTTTTCATTGAATCGTGACTTACCAAATTGCAATTATGTTTTCCAGATACTAAAGCATTAGATTTGGATACTTTGGAGCATAAAGTTTTTCATATAGATACATAGAGCTCAGGTCATCACCTGAATTCAAACTCTCTCTCTCTTTCCTTGTGTCATTTACATATACCTAAATAGGAATCAATTTGTGGTCACTAGCTTTGAACATTAGTTAACATATATGTACATTAAATACATGTTGGATTGTGTATGTATGATGAATCAACCTTTATTCTTATGTATTTTTGGACATGAATGCCATGATTAGTAAATGAAACTAGTTGTTACAATTTTTGGTATCAAGGCAGGGATAGCTTCCATAGGTACATACATCTAAACATGACATGGCCTTTACACTATTAAGCATTATCATATGATGTAGTCTTTTATGTTTATAGAGCACTAGCAAAGGGTAGTCATGGTAGTACCCATGACTCAGCAAGGAGAGGGGAGTCAGCTGATTTGCATTCCATAAAAGCATCATACCAACCATTAAGAGATCAACTTGCTGACATAGTTAGATCTCCTGCACATTCTCTTGCATAACACATATCTCATGGGCAACCACAATACATAAATCAAAGAGAAAGAAGGTATGACACATATCTTATGGTGAACAACAGTTAGGGTCCACATATCTCATGCATAACACATATCTCGTGGTGAACCAATAGTGCATGGTCCAGAAAATCAAAGAGAAAGAAGGTATGACACATTAATAAAAATAAGGTGCAATTGACTTCAGTGGTACCAGAAATCCAGTAGTGGCAGAGACATGGCTAAAAAGAACACTGAGAGTTTTGAATTTCATGAAATGCATACTACAAGAAAAGTTTGATTATTTAGTGTTATTATTACAGAGGGATGCATATGATTGGTGGGAAACTATTACGGGGGAGTGATGTCCTGCCCCTAGTGCTTACATGGGATGATTTTATCTATGAGTTCAATAATAATTACATGTTGGAAGTGTAAAAAATGACAAAATAAGGGAATTTCTAAATTTGAAATAGAGGGAGATGACTATAGTTGAGTATAAGGTAAATTTTAATAATTTCTTATTATGCATCCTTCATGGTAGCCACTGACAAAGACAAATGTCAAAAATTTGAAGAGGCACTAGGATATGAGATTAGAAGACGATCATAGCTATAGATCTTGAAAGTTATACCAAGCTAAAATTTGTTGTAATCAGGGTGGAAAGATTTGAAAAAGAAAGCACAGAGCAATGAGTAAAAAGGGGGCCTATTGAGTTTATTAGAGATTTTAATAGTATGAAAGGTAAACGTGGAGATTATATGACATCATAATCCAGTACTAGGGGTGGTTACTCTAGCTATAAAGGTAAGGGATTAGGAGTTTCATCTTATGCAAGTAGAGGTCAAGCCCAAGTAATGCAATAATGACCTTCATGTATACATTGTGGCAGATAACATATAGGTGAATGGAGAAAACTAACTGGTGGGTGCCACTTTTGTGGATCTTTTGATCATATGCTTAGAGATTGTCCTGAAAGATCTAGAATGCCAAAGGGAGGCAAAGGCAGAGCTACATCAGAATTGATAGTTAAAGTTTCAAAAGCAAATAGAGCTGGAGTATCATTTGATAGGGGTAGAGGTAGAGGTAGAGCAACCACGGCTGGCCAAGGTATAAGTAGATTTAAAGTTCAGTGTTCTAGACCCCTAACACAGGCTAGAGTATTTACCATGATTAGGCAAGAAGTTGTTGCTGCTCCAAAAGTAATCATTGATAAGCTTTTTCTCCATGATTTAGAAATTTATGCAATAATTGATCCTGGCTCAACACATTCATTAATTTCACTGAACATGGCTTCACAATTATGTAGTAAGTATCAACCTTTAGGTTTTAACTTATGTGTTAGTACTCCATTAAGAGATGTGATGATTATGGATAAGGTATGTCGTGATTGTGTGATTCACATTAATGACATTAAGTTGAATACTAATATAGTATTGTTGTCACTTTGTGAATTTGATGTGATACTAGGTATTGACTAGTTGTCTAAATATCATTCAATAGTGAATTGTGTTACTAAGGAAGTTATTTTGGAATCTCCAAATCAGATAAGGGTTATGTTTTGAGGGGAAAGGCAAATTGTAATTGTATATCTATTTTATGCTATCAAGGTTTTTCACATGATTAAAGGTGGTTGTAATGTTCATTTGGCACATGTGGTAGACATAAGGTTCACAAAATGAATCGCTTAAGAATGTTTCAATGGTAAATGAGTTTGCATATGACTTACCTAGTTTGCCACCTGACAAGGAGATAAAATTCACAATTGAGTTGGTCCTAGGAATAACACCAATATCCATTCCACCTTATAGAATGGCCCAAGTAGAGTTGAGAGAATTGGATACCTAATTATAGGAATTGCTTGAAAAGGGATTCATCAGGCCTAGTGTATCACCTTGGAGTGCTCCAGTGCTATTTGTTAAAAAGAAAGACGGGACAATGAAGTTGTGTATTGATTATAGGTAATTGAATCGGGTTGCTGTGAAGATCAAATATCCTTTGCTATGGATAGATGATTTATTTAACTAGTTACAAGGAGCACAGGTGTTTTCAGAAATTGGCTTCAAATTAGGATATCATCAACTCAAAATTTCAAACCCAAATGTACCAAAAAACTATTTTTTTGAACCAGGTATAGGCATTATGAATTTTTGGTGATGCCATTTAGTTTGACTAATTCACCAACTGCATTTATGGCTCTTATGAACAAATTGTTTCATCCTTAGACAAATTTGTAATTATGTTCATTGACGACATACTGGTGTATTCAACGAGCAAAGAGGAACATGAACAACATTTAAGGATTGTGTTGCAAATTTTAAGAGAAAAATAGTTATTTGTTAAATTACGCAAGTACAAGTTTTGGATTGATCATATGTTATTTTTAGGACATGTAGTTTCTAAAAAGGGCATAGAGGGGGGATCCAAATAAAATTGAAGCAAAAGTAAAATGGGAAACCCCAAAGAGTGTTGCAGAAGTCTGAAGTTTCTTAAAACTAGTTGGGTATTATTGTCACTTTATTAAGGGGCTTTCACTTATAACTGCTCCTTTTGACTAAGTTACTTCAAAAAATACAACATTTAAGTGGTTTAAAGCATGTCAAGAGGGTTTGATAGATTGAAATATGATCCAGTGTTAACCATTCCTACAGGTAATGGAAGATTTTTAGATTTAAGTGATGCCTTTCATCAAGGTTTGGGATGTGTTTTTAATGCAACATGGTAATATGTACTAGACAACTGAAGCCCTATAAATTATCTTACCCAGTACATGTCCTATAACTTATTGTCATTATGTTTGCTTTGAAATTGTGGATACATTACTTGTGTGGAGAAACTTTTCAGATATTTATAAATCACAATAACTTGAAGTATCTAATGAGCCAAAAAGAATTAAACATGAGACAGAGGCAATGGTTAAAACTACTAAAAGATTATGTTGAACCATTAAGTATCACCCAAGGAAGGCAAATATTGTTGTTGATGCTTTGAGCAGGAAATGAATAAGTAGTACAACTCATTTATAGGTATTTCTACTATGTTATTTAGTTCAATTATGAGCAATGAATGTGGAACTAAACATATAAAAGAATGGGGCATTGATTGCTACTTTTCAAATGAGACTAATATTGCATGATCGAATTAAAGAAGCATAGGGCAAGGATCCAAAGATACATAGAATAATTAAAATGGTAAAACAGGGGAGACATAGTGATTTTTATATTTGAAATGATGTCTTGATGTTGGGTCGAATTTATGTGCCTAATGTTGATAACTTGTAAAGAGAAATCATAGAGAAGCACATAATACTCCATATGCCATGCATTCTGTAATGACAAAAATATACCATACACTATAATCTCATTTTTGGTGTCCTAAAATGAAGAAAGATGTAGCAGCCTATGTCTTAACAAGTTTGGCTTATCAGTAGATCAAAAGAGAACATCAAGCACTGTATGGAAAATTGAAACCATTGATGATTTAGGTATGGAAATAGGAAAGAATAACCATAAACTATATATATAGGTTACCGAGAACTTTGAAGAATAAGGATTCTATATGTGT
>CATIWR010023474.1:0-10640 GCA_949677035.1 Omphalea diandra | reverse complement strand
TTATACTTTTAGATGAGCTCTCAAACACCATTATTTATGATGCTATAATAAGCACACAACATGAAATAATTTGTCATATAACTATGTAAACACTGCATATATGTTCAAGCATCCCAAATGCAACGGTGCAATTGTCATTGTCGTGTTTTTACAATGCACATGTCTAAATGATTATTTATCTTGTGCATATGTTCATGTGAGATTTCATATCATTTGATACAGTGCATATATATGTGATTTCATATCATTTGTGTAATGAATATATTCATGTGATAATGCCAATGAATAGGGATGGAGATGTTACTCATCAATTTTCTATCAAACTTCTAATTCACTATCGCAATTATAAATAACCACCACGAATTCTTCCAAAATTCAAATTCTTTAACCATTTACTCTTTTGTTTTTTGATAAACTTTTATTCATTACTCACAGTATTCATAGTTAGCGGTCGTGACTTGCTAATAACGATTGCAAATTCTAGTAATAGTCAAGCATTGGTTGATTTGACTATCAACTAGTGCCAACCCCTTATTTAATGCAATTTTTACCATTTTGTTACCATTTTTCATAAGTTTTTTTTACCTATTTAAACCATCCTAACACTACTTTATTCCACTTTTAACTTCTCTCTTCATATATCATTCATTTCTTCTCTCAAACCTTATAAACTCTTTTAACTCCCCTCATGACACCTAAGAAACTAATTAGAGCAAAGAAATGGAAGGGCATTGCCCAACCTCCAAGCTTTCATACCCATTATTTAATGAAAGGAATAACCAAAAAAGAATAAGATAGATACAAAGCAAACTCTAACAAGATAATGCAAGCTAATAAAATTCCCTCTACCTTTCTTCTTGAGTCATTTAGAATCAAAGATGAAATCCATGCCTTTCTATCAAACCTAAGGTAGAATGAGTTTATCTTCAGAGATGAACCTAGGTATGAGGAAATTGTCAAGGAGTTTATCTGTACTGTCACATTAAATAGTTCACATAATCGAAAGTAGGTTCATACAGATTAGTTTTTAGGGCTTTTGTGACCCTCACTTTATAACTTTTATCTAACTTTCTACCCTCTTTAATCTTTAAATGGGATATTATATTTCTTTCATCATCTCTACACTTGATATCATTTATTTTGAATTTTGGTCAAAGATATCCATTAAAACCAAACATGACCTAAAAACATCTTTGGCCAAATACATTGAAACCCTTCCAAATTGGGTTTTTCACCGTATCATTACCTTTTCTATAAATGCTAAGGGTGATGAGAACAAAAAGGTTTCCCAAACGGACCTAGCATTTCTATTTTACCTAACCAAGAATAAGCCAATTCAAATAGGTTGGTACTTTATGGATCAATTGATTCACATGAGTATTAGGCCTAAAAGCCAATTTCTCCTCCCCTCTTATGTCACAATCATTTACTATTACGTGAGAGCCTTAAATGAGAAAAATGAAAAATTTCTTACTAAAAAAATACTTGCCCTCCCTAAACTTCCTTGATCTTTCCTATCTAATATATGCCAATGTTATCTATCCCGACACTTACATCTATACCTTGGGGTCTATTACGGATAAGAAGCATGAAACAACTCAAGCTTCAAAAAGGAAGAGGCTTGTGATAGAGGAAGGTGATCAACCAATACCATCTCTTAAGCCCAAACCAAAACCTAAGACTTTTGCCATCTTTTTTTGCTATTAACAAGAAGTTGGACAAGGTGATGTATATGATAAAGAGGAGATTTCTTTTTCTTTCTCATCCCCATAGTAACTTAATGGACCTTCAAGAAATGGTAGGTGCAAAACCTTACCATCTCCTAGATTTTAAAGATTGGGAGAATACTCTAAAAGAAAAGGAAGAACAATGAGTGGAAGAAGGAGATGAAGCATAAGGTGGAGAAGGACATGAGGAAGTTAGAGATTCTAATGATAATGACGGTTCTCAAATTTTCTAGTTTTCTTTTTTTGAGGCTTGTAATTCTTTTTATATTTCTGTTTTGTTTATCTTATGGCCTATGTTTGTGATCCTATAAGTTATTATTTATTTTATGTTTGTTTGTTGTTTTTATTTTACTATCAATATAATTTGAAGTTTTTTGTTCCCTTTATGGTTGTTATTTATTTGCTTCACTTTATACTTATCCCTAACTTTATCTTGTTCTTTGTTTTTTATCTTGACAAAAGGGAAGAGAAATAGTGAAAACAATTGCATGACATAATTAAGGGGAAGTATAATTTTAGGGGGGAGCAATTTCAAGTTAGTTTATTTGCAATTCAAGTTTAAATTGGTATCTTAACTAGTTTAATTTGTTAAATATTGTTAACCATCTCAACTTCACACTTATGCAATTCTTTATCCCGTTGCAAAATCAATGTAAGTTGTCAAAATCAAAAAGGGGGAGATTATTGGACTAAGTTGGCCAAATCTAAGTCAAAACTCTCTTTTGATCTTGGCAATATAAATTGGTAAGATCTAACATCAATTATAAGTGTTGATTTCTTAGTTTTTAAGATAGGTTTACATTAAAAGTTGAATGTGAGTCTAAGTCTCAAACATTATGAAAGGCATCCTAATTCTTAGTTAAGAACCTATAATTCACGATCACAATATTGCAAAAGGAATGAATGGCTTTGGTTCAGATGAATTAGCAGGGCAAATCACAGTTACGACCTTGCTAAGAAAGTTTTGAAGTTCAAACAATTGGATTCACATTGACCATCACGTCCATGATTATGATCACGACTTTTGAAGTTGCCTAGAGGGATCCAAGTCCACAACTAGAGCTTTCTAAGTGTCTAAGATAACCATTAGTATATCAAAATTCACGAGGGTGAAATTATCTTCGAGACTGGGACTTAATGAAGTACCTTCTCCTTATCAAACAAATGGATTCACGGTGCCAATCATATTTAAGAGAAAATTAACTCGCAACCGCAACTTTTGTTTGGTTGAAAAAGCAGAATGATTATTTTTCTTAGAAGACAAATGGCAATGTGCCAAATGGACTAGCCATTAGATACAAACGGGGTTATCTAACGCGATTTTAGCAAATTTAGTGCAATAAGAGAAATCATGGCAGCGAATAACTAGTAACGACTGTGAAATCTATTTGACAGGCATTTAATGCAAAATCTACCTAGTATGCTTTAGAAATTTAGACAGTTTCTTTGTAACATCTCTTTGGTGGTTATTGCCTATAAATACTCCACCAAACAGACATGAATGTAATAGAATAACATTGAATATAACCAAACTCCTGTAATTTTGTTTTTCAACTTTTAATTCTTTGCATATGAGTTGGTATTGTTAGGTGTAAGCATTAAACACCATTGTAATTGGGTTTGAGAGTTATCCTAGTTGTAAAACTCTTATAATAGGTTAAGTGTGAGCCATTGCAAAAACACTTAAGAGGTTTTTGTGCGAGGTTTAAAACACAAATTGTAAGATTGTGTGTGAGCCATAAAACACAAAGTGTACAAATTTAGTGTGAGCTTGGAAACACCATTTAGTGTTAGTAGATATCCAATTGTGAAGAATTGAAGAGTTTATGTAAGGTTAGTTAACACCCAAACCACTACAAAATGTTGTGTCTCCATCTCTTCTTCTACTTCTTTTATATTCATCTTTCATTACCTTCCCTCCAATTTTTTAAATTTTCCACCAATTCATCCCCCCTTCTTGGTGCTCAAGGGCCAACGTATATGCCTTATTTTTTATTTTTTTATTTTTATTATTTATATGAAAATGCACTTATTTATTTTGTTCTCTTTCAATTTTAACTTTGATTTGTTTGATTTGTTCTTTTTAAGATATTTCAAGCAATTTATTTACTTTAAAAAATATCTATTGTCTATTATTTATATCCATAAATCTTTAATTGTTATAAATAAATAGACAATACTTAATCAATAATTTTAATTTTAAAATATATTATATATACTCAACATTAAAATTTTTTTAAATATATGATTGAGTATATATGCATACTTATAAGATTAATTTATTTTTTAACTTCTTATATATTTGAATAAATTAACATTTAATTATTTTATATTGTGATAAATCTATTTTTCTCTCAAGAAATGACTTATTAATATAAATAGATAAATTGATTATTTGTAATAAATGAATGTTTAGCAATTTATATATGCATAAAATGTTGATTATTTATCATTGCATTATTTTAAAAAATATATGATTATCTAAATTTTGAATTTTGAATTAATGATATTTTATAATAAATTATTTATTTAAATCAATTATATTTCAATTTCTTAGAATATATTTATTTACTTTGATTCAGTTAGGTTTTTCTATATTAAAAGTAAATAAAATTAAATTAAATGAGATTTTATATAATTTTTAATTACTTTTCTCTTGTTTGGGTCTAACTGAACTTTGTAAAAAAGTTAAGGAATCAAAATGATCCTTTATCCATTTTTTTAATTATAAGATATTGGTTTCAGAATAAATTTGAAAAGAAAATTGAAGTTTGGATATTTTTTTGTTAAAAAATAAAGTATGAGATAGATTTGAAAAACATGCTAAAGTTCAAGACTTTTTTGGTAGTCAAGCGTTCATTAGGACAAAAGGTTGAAGTTGTCAATTATTCAGGTAATTTCGCATGCACATTACATAAACATCATCATACATGTTAGATTATGTTGGTCAAACATAAGTCAAAACTCTCTTTTGATTTGACAATATAGATTGAAAGGTTCTAACATCATTTTTAAGTGTTGTCTATGCAAATTCTAAGTTAGGAATTCATTGAAAATTGAATGGATTTATTTGAAGCAAAATGCTCCAAGTATCAAAAATTATCCTGTATGTCATTATCAAGATTAGACAGTCATAATGCTATTTAATGAAAGCCTCCAATCAAATTGGACAATAGAGATCATATGGTTAATTGTAACGAAGGTCATGACTCTATCTTCAAGCAATTTGGAGGGACTCTAACAAAAAATCAAGAAACCAATATGTTCAAGCCATGTGTCAAGGAGTCATCTGAGATTTTGAAAATTGTGAGGGCAACCATATGTAGCAACCGTGACTCAGTTGAAGTTGATACCCTAGATTTCGAGCAGCAATCGTATTAAAGGTGTAGCATCCACGATCCCAACACTACTTAGATTAGCAACGATAACATGATCATCTTAATCATAACAATAAAACTTGTTAGAAGGTAGCAATGTCTAGTTTTTTAATTAACCAATGATGGACTGCCACAAATAACCAGCTGTTAGACACATTTGAAGATCATGATCGAGAAAAGGCCAAATCTAACATAAAATGCCATTCACGACTGCGACAGAGATGTCTCAATTGCGACTAGCCTCTAACAAGTATTAAATGCAGAATTTTGCTAACCAATTTTAAAGATTTGGACATAGTTTCACTTGTAACGACCTTTTGGTGGTAAGAACCTATAAATACTCTACCAAATGGTTTTAAATACAATAGAATAGCAATTTATTGTGGCCAAACTCTTGCAAATTTATTTCTCAATTCTCTCTCACTAATTTCTTATAAGTGAGTTTTTAAGGTTTAGTGTAAGCCATTAAACACCTTTAAGTTTAGGTTTTAGAGTAATCCTTATACAGAAAAATCTTTTATAGGTTAAGTGTGATCCTTGGAAAAACACTTGTAAGGTTATGTGTGAGCCTTATAAAATATATAGTGTAAAGTTTGGTGTGAGCTTGTGAAACACCATTGAATGCTAGTAAAAATACCTAATTGGAGAAATGAGGTATGGATGTAGACTCAATTAACTCCTAAATTAGTATAAACCTTTTATGTTTATGTATCTTCTACTCTTTCTCTTATCTTTATCTTAAGTATTTACCTATCAAATTTTTAAATTTTCCACTAATTCAACCCCTCCCCCCCTTCCCCCTCCCCCTTCTTAGTGTATAAGGGCCAATAAGTGGTATTAGAGCTTAGTTTCAATTCAAGCCTTAATTGTGTGAGAAAAGATGAATGCCATAAGAAAGAATCCACACTCATCTCAAGCCTTTCTTTGATGGATTTGACTATAATTATTGAAAGTATAAATAGAGATGTACCTTAATAGTGATGTGGTGGATTTATGGGACATTTTTGCTGAGGAATGGGAGCCATCTACTAGAGTAGTGGCTGATAGTGAAGAATTACTTCCAAGAGAAAAATGGGTTGAAGCCCATAGGAAGAATAATAGAACAATGGTTATTCTCTTAAGCTTCATGTCAAGAGAAGATATTGGAAGAGTCCAACATTGTCAAACTGCCTATGCAATATGGAAGGCTTTAGAAAACTACCATGATGGTACAACTCTTATGAAATCTAGTAGATTATATGACCAAATGGGAGTTTTTCATAATGAAGGAGAATGAATCAATCACTGATATGACAAATAGACTTTTAGCCATTGTCAATAATATGAAGAAATATGGAAGAGTTCTCACCAATAATGAGATAAACACCAAAATCCTTAAGATGCTTTCTATAGAGAAATTTAGGGCAAAAGTTTATAACATACAGGAGTCCAATTAAGAGATCAGAAAAGTGCCAACTGATGTTCTTATTGGCAAATTCCTTACTTATGAGATGGTGCTAAAAAAGGATGAAGAAATGAAGAAGATCATATCTCAAGGAGATAAAAGAGAAAAGAAAACCCTTGCTCTCAAATCTAATAAGGATAAATAGGTGGAAGAAAACACTAGTGAAAGTGATGAGAGTGAGAAGGAATAAAAGGAACTTACTATGCTCTCAATGAGGTCCAAGGAGCTCATGAAGAGGACAAAAGAAAGAAGGAACCTCAAAATGACATCATCATCCAACTTGAAGGAAAAAAGAATGAGGTGACTTGCTTTGAATGTGGGAAGCAAGGTCACATAAAATTTAAATGTCCCAAGCTAAAGAAGAAGAAAAGGAAAAAATGGGATAAGGAGAAAAATAAGAGTTTCAAGCTACATAAGATGATGATTGAGGTAAAAAAGACAAAGAAGAAGAGGTCACTAACTTTTGCTTTATGGCTCAAAAGGATAACTCATATGAGGTAAGTACTTTTTTATTCTTGTGATGATTATGATGCATTTGAGGATGAGGATGATGAGCTTTTTAAAGCTATGTCATTGAGATGTGACAAGTATAAATCAAAAATGAAAATTTAGAAGAAAAACTTCTAAACTTAAGGATGAATTTAAATGTTTAAATGTTTAAATAATCTTGTAAATGTCTTAAGAACTTTAAATGGAGAACTCATGAAATCTTTAAAAAATCTTTCTAAAATTTCATATTCTATTGACACTTTGAGAAAAGAAAATGATTTTTTGAAAGGTGAAGTCATTGAGTTAAGGAACTCCATTTCTAGATTTCACAAAGGGAAAAAAGCTTCAGATACACTAATTATATCTTAAGGACCACCTCTTATGAGACATGGATTTGGTGTTAATGGGGCTTCATTTTCTACATCCCCTTTTCCCATTTTCATAAAAGCCTCTGCACCTCAAACTTTTGGTATAAAGGTGATTGGGAAGAAAAGTGCTCCTAGCATTAAGCCTCATATGCCTAAGGGTAAAGAAAAAGTTTCCCAAAGCTCTAGAGTTAAGCTTTAAAGAGCAAATGATGCATACTTATATACCAAGAGGCATGCTTCAAAGTACACACATAAAAACTTTTCTTCTACTCCTTATCACTATTGTATTTGTATGCATCCACATGGCCAAAGTAGAAGAAGGCCTTCTACTCAAATTAAAGTTGCTCATAAAAGAAAGACAAATAAGTTTGAACTTCAATGTCTTTATTGCATGAAGTATGAGCATATCAATGTCTTTTGCTACATTAGGAAGGCACACCTCAAATCGAAAGACCCTTCCAAGTTTAACCCTTAACGACATAATTATGGTTGGATACGTAAACAAAGGTGAAATGGTTTTGTTTTGTATGAATGATTGGAAGGCAACAAAGAAGACAATTATTGACATGTGGATTATGGGTGTTCCAAACATATGACCAAAAACAAAAAGCTATTCATGACCATTAAGGAGAAGGATGGTGGCAATGTCACATTTGGAAACTGTTGGACTAAGGTAGTTAACCCAAGTCTTAGACCTCTTTTGATCTTGACAAATGAGATTGATCATGTCTAATATTTCAAATTAGTGTTATTTTGCAGCCTTTACTTTTTATCTAAAGTTGGAAGTTGGATAAAGCTCAAAATTTCTCAA
Organism: Omphalea diandra; assembly: GCA_949677035.1. Lineage (NCBI taxonomy): Eukaryota > Viridiplantae > Streptophyta > Magnoliopsida > Malpighiales > Euphorbiaceae > Omphalea > Omphalea diandra. Next base: position 2,424 of record CATIWR010023474.1, on the reverse strand, counting down.
GTATGAAAAATGACTTCTAAATTGCAATCGCTACTTTATATTTGCGACCGCGATATGTGAAGAAGCATTGCTAGAAAGCAGACAGGCGAAATCGTAGAGTCATTCTCAGCCGCGATTCATCCAAATAAATGAGTCCAAAATTGACAGACGAAATCGCGGTGAGTGTCACACTCTAGTCGCGACTGCGAATTTCAAAGTGACTCAAAAAGGAAGCAAGTCTACAATCACAACATAACACGTGTTCCAGTAGACCATTGAAAGTCAAATTTCACGAAGGCATCTTATTGGTAGTGACCGCGAACCCTAAAAAAGAAGATAACCATTTTTGGCAGACGAATTCACGTCTTCTATCGCGTCTTGTACAAGAAAGCTCGTGACTGCGACTTCTAAAAGTAGGTAAAAGAGCAACAACTATATTTTCCTGGTGAACTAATCAGAAGCTGCCACGTGGACTAGCCGTTAGACCCAAACGAGATTTTCCTTCAGAAATTTGGATTTAGTGACCGCTAATGAGTAGTAGCGACTGTGAATTGAGACTGTCAAGCATTTAATGTAGAATTTGTCAAGCATGTCTTAAAGATTTGATGAGCTATGATCTGCAACGTCTCTTTGGTGAAGTTTGGGTATAAATACTCCACTAAATAGCTATAAAAAAGGTTGCTAAGAAATTTATTATAAGAAATTAAAGCTCTCAATCTGTGCTACTCATTTTCTTCAATTTTCTTTATAAAATCGTAAGTGTTAGGTATGAGCATTAAACACCAAGTTGTAAGATTGTAGTGTTAGCCTGTAAAAACACTTCAACAAAGGTTTAAGTGTGAGCCTAGTGAAACACTTGAGTGAGGTTGTGTTAGCCTAAAAACACATTGTTGTAAGGTTGTGTGTGAGCCATCAAAACACAAGTTGTACAAGTTGGGTGTGAGCTTAAAAACACCTTGAGATAGTTAAATACCCAATTGATAGATTGGGGAGTGGACGTAGGTTCAATTATACCTAAACCACTATAAATCTTTGTCTCAACTCTACACATTCTTCTTCCCCTCTTCTTTGTCTTTTAAATTTGTATACACCAATTCAACCCCCCTTCTTGGTGCCAAGGGACAATAAGTGGTATTAGAGCAAGGTTTTCACAAATCAAACCTTCATTGGGTGAAACAAGATCATGACACAAGAAGCAATCTATTCACACCTAAAGCAATATTTTGATGAAACCGGCTACACTCATTAGAAGTATAGGATGGAGATCTATCTTGACATAGATGTGATGGATCTTTGGGACTTAGTAATCAAGGAATGGAAGCCTTCTACCAGAGTTGTGGATGGCAATAAAGAATTAATCCCAAGGGATGAATGGGTTGAAGCTCACCGAAAGTCAAATGGCAAGAACAAGAGGGCAATGGCAATTCTCCTAAGCTCACTTTCTAAAAAAGAGATTGAGAGAGTGCAACATTGTCAAACCGCACATGCCATATGGAAGACTCTAGAGAATTATCATAAAGGCATAACTCTAGTGAAGTCAAGCCATTTGGAGATGTATGTCACCGAATGGGAACTCTTCATGATGAAGGACAACAAGAACATCACTAAAATGACCAACCGGCTCTTCTCCATTGTCACCAATATGAAAAAGTTTGAAAGAGCACTCACAAATTATGAGGTAAAACCAAAATCCTTAAAACTCTTCCACTTGACAAATTTGGAGCTAGGGTGTGCAGTATTTAAGAGTCCAATCTAGAGATTGGAAAGGTCCTAACCGTTGTGCTCATTGGCAAGCTCTTGACTCATGAGTTGGCTATTCAAAAAGATGAGCAAATGAAGAAGCTAAAGGGCTAAGGTGAAAAACCAGAAAAGAGAACCATGGGTCTCAAAGCTTCAACAAAAGAGAAAGAAGTGGACATGTCCTCAAGTGAAGAGGATAATGATAAAGAATGAGAAGAGCTAGCCATGCTCTCAAGGAGAACCAAAGAGTTGATAAGGAGAAGAAAAGAAAGAAGAGCCTTCAAGAAATCTGCCCAAAGTCCAAAAGAAAGAACAAAGATGTCACATGCTATGAATGTGGCAAACAAGGGCACATGAAGCATGAATGTCCGAAGATAAAGAAGAAGAAAAATGGGACAAAGAAAAGAAGAAAAGCTTTTTCGCCACTTGGGATGATGACTCAAGTGAAGATGAGGAAGAAGAGGAGGCCAACATATGCTTCATGGCACTAGGGGACTCTTCACAAGAGGTAAGTACATCTTCCCACTCCAATTTTGATTATAAGGTGGATGATATAGATGAAGAGCTTTTAGAAGCTCTAACTATGAGGTGTGACAAGTATAAGTCACAAGTTAAAACCTATAGGAAGAAGTGCTCTAAACTAGAAGATGAGTACAAGTCTCTAAATGAGCTTGTAAATGAATTGAGGGCTTCTAATGAAGAACT
>CATIWR010023449.1:0-18293 GCA_949677035.1 Omphalea diandra | reverse complement strand
TTTTATACAATTGAAATGCAGCAGTAAATAACTGGCAAAAATAACACTTACTTTTACCAATCTTTGATCAAAATTTTCACTAATAAAATAGTAGATACAGAGGGAGTCTTCTCTAGACTTAATTTAGAGGCAAAATAATACTTAAAAAATTGAGATTTTACTAAAATAGTAGCACTCAAGTTATTTTGTCAAAATACCAAAAACAAAATATCCTCACTATTTTATTTCTCACCCTTTAAAAGAATTTTCTAAAATTGCTCTAAAAGAATACTCTCCTAAATTCTTCTCCAGAATACTCTTTGCTTTATATATGCTCCTTGATACTTAGAACTTCTGCACATTTATAGGCAAAAGTTTATGTACAAATTTAAAATAGATTATTGTAAATGTTAAATTTTTAGATTCCGAGTGTGAGGATTCAATGATAAAGACCGAATAATACTCTTAGAAATAAAACTTATTTTAGCAAAGTTTAGTTTCTTTGGAATTTTAATATATATATATATTACTTTGTATTTAAGGTTTTTAAGATGAAATTGGGTGTTTTTAGAAGTTTGATTTGAGTTTTGAGTTTGATAAAATGAGAAAAATAAGTTTTGGGCTACCTAAAGTTGTAGAGGAGCGAAATCATGCTAAGATTAAAAGTTTGGAGCCGATCGAGTTCATGGAATCTAGTTGGGTTCCTTTGGCCAGTTCAGACCAGTTAGAACCTGATTAGGGTCCAAAAGAATCTAAACTCGAAAGGTTCCTTATAACCAGTTCTAAGCTCCACCACATTATATAAAAAAGGGAAATAGAGAGAATTTTTTGTAGAATAAAGAGAGAGAGAGAGTCCAAGAAAAAAACTAAGAAGACGAGAGAAAAAAAAAAAATTAGTTAGATTACACTGTTCACTAATTTGAGTAAGTTTTTTTATTTAGAATTTCAAGGGATCAAATCTTACTGAAAGTAGTATGATATTGAGAAAAATCTATGAGGGTTCCAAACTCAACTAGTTAATTTTCATAAAAGTTTTGAATATATATATATTATTCAATCTGTGTTTTAATTGTTGTTGTAGTGAAACTAGTTGAGCTAGAAATTAAAAATTTTTGGGCCACTTGATTTAGTCCAAAAATGAAATTGTGGTGAAATTGATATAGAAATAACTTGAATTAGGCTGCATTGACTAAAATAAAATTTTATGAATATTTTAACATGATGCTTTAATTAATAACTTTTTTGATGTTGTTTTGTTATATTTTATAATTTTCATAATTTTTGTGATGTGTTAATGAAACAACCTAGAAATATGTTTAGATAATCATCTTGTTATTTTGTTTGCTAACTTTGGTTCTGTTGTTAAAATTAATGAGTTTTGCATAAGATATGTTAAATAAATAAAATATGAAATAAATCGTAATAAACTAATATCTAAGAGTGAGTAGGGAGAACAGCAAAAATTTTTGAATTGAAGCTGACCTAGAATAAGTAACTGAGGAAATGTACTGATTTAGTATCATAACTGAAATATTTGATTTATTTTTTAAATCTCCGAATCGAGTTGAACTAAGAATAAATAAACGAGACGATTTCAAAGGTTTTGTGAGATTCGAATCGAGAATTTGACTAAACCATCTCATTCTGCAATTGAACTGTATAACCAATATCCAAACCATATATATATATATAATTTTTAATAAATTGAAATAATTGAATACTCGAATTAACATTGAATTGAATCTTTTTAAAAGAGTTAAAAAATCGAATTGAACTGCCTTGAATTTATAAAGATTCAAACCGAAAATTTGTGATGATACCAACTTTATATTTTTCAAATATCTGAAATCTTAATATAATTTTGAAGATTTCTAAATTTTTGAATTAGATAGGACCGTACTAACTCTTGATTTACATAATATTACTATTTGCACAAGTTTTGATACATTCTTGATTATTTTATATATATTATTAAGTTGTCAGGTGGGGATTGGTACTGCGAGCTGTACTAGTGTTGAGATCAAGGGTCCGTGGCGTGGCTGGCTTAGTTGCTACTACTAGAGTCAGTAGTAAGGGGCATTTGGTCTTTATCACTGATGATGGTGGGGTTCAGTGTCCAATGTTTCAAAATTATATCCATGGGGGTTTTTGTCGCGGGGTAATACTTTTTGTAAGCTATCGACAAATGATGACATTAAAAAATATTTCAGTCCACCCTTACCGCTCTAATTGACAATTTCGAGAAAATAGTGACCGAATCTACATAAGGATATTTAGGTACCCTTGTCACTAAAATAACAGGTCATGTGCAATGAGATTCTTAATAATAATAATGATGATGCTAGATAATTTATAATAGACTTTCTTTGTCCTCTTTATACAAAAAAAGTTGTTATACACAAGGCAAGAATCTTAGGACATCTGATTTCTAAATCATGGTATGAAGATTATTGTCAGAAGATCTTTTACTCGGTTTTTATCACTTATGAAAAATATCATATGTATAGTTCTAAATGAACCATATAGTTAAAACAGTATCAATTAATAGTATTTTAAGAGTTATGAAAGCACCCGTCATAATTGTACCATTTTGCTATAATTGACTCAACTATTTCTCATTTATATAATTCATGTCTTAAAATTAACAATTCACTTTTTAAAAAGAATCAAAGACTCTTGCACCATTAGAGATCTCACCAAAATAGTTTCTCCAAATACTTAAAATAATTTTTACTATTTTGTCTCTCATTGTTTAAGAAAATTTTCTAAGAACACTAAAAAAAATTGCTTTTTGGTAGAATAAAGGCAGAGCCCTAGCAAAAATGAAACAAGCCAACAAAAACTAATAATTACAACTTCTAGACATCCCCACAATAGAGGTCCAAAATACCAAAACAAAAAAAAAAAGTCTTTAAAGAATGAGACTCCCATGTCTAAATTTTGAGCATTACTAACCAATCAGTCACTGAGAGCGTTTGCTTCGTCATAAATATGTCTCATCTCAACCTACCGTTGGCAACAAAGGCATTCCTCAATCTTGAAGACCATGATGGGCCAAATGCAGCATTTGCCCAATTTCAGTGTCACACTTAATCTTTAATTTTAATTAATTTAATATTTAATATTTTATTTTTAATCTATTAAATTATTTTCATTTTATATATAATCAATTAAGCACAAATGATTAATGTTGGTAAATCATAGTGTAATTCACGCGCGTTATGAAACAAGTAAATAATAAAAGAGCATATGAGATTGGACTAAAATACCCTTACATTTTTAGTCTTTTTTCTTCTTCCACCGTTTCTCTTCATTGTCTCTGATTATAAACCCTAAAAGTCTAAATCTCATCATATCAGTTCACTCTCATTTCAGTTACTATAACCATAATTTTCTTTTAATTCTCAAGATCTACAACGTCAGCTTAGGTATAAGATGAGAATCGATTGATAGGCAGAGGAACACAAATGTTGTTTCTCATATCTTAGCGTTAGCTGCAAAAACAGGAGCAAGAGCAAAAGTAAACTCCAGAGTGGCGGTGAGGAGCAAAGCGAAAATGGAAAGGAACCCTTGAATAGAGTCTGTTGGGAATCTATTATCAATTTCTTCAAGGATAGACATGGCAGCAAGGAACAAAGCAAAATGAAAAGAGCTTGTTGCGATTATTGCCTCTGCCATGAGTTTGTTAAAATTTTCTCTTCCTTACATATAGTGTTGGTGAAGTAACCATAATTAAATGGATAAAGAAGACAAAATTTGTAAATTAGTGTAGAGAGAGAAGGACGAGTTCTTTGTTTCTTTTATCTATTTTTTAAAAAAATCTTTTAAATAACTAAAATTTAGATCTTATTTGCAGATGGACAAAGAAGGATTTCTGTTTGATTGGGTTCTTAAGAAGAGCAATTTTTATGCGTAATTTGAGTTTTTTTTATTATTTAGCAATTTTTCAAGATTGCTTTAGCAGTTTTTATGTGTAATTTTTGTCTCAATTACTGTTGTTCTAATTCTTGTAGTGGGCTTTGCATTGAGTGTCGTCGCGGCTTCGACGACAGCAGTTGTAAAGATGCAAGTGACTGCAATGGAATTACAGGTTGGAACAGAGAGGAAGTTGAAAGGAGAAATATTTTTTAGAGAATAATTTCTAAATTTTGTTTCTTGATTTTTTGCATATTAATTGAGTGATAAAGATAGGTGGAGAGAGGAGGTTGTACTAGTATCTCTAAGAGTCTTTTATTTTAAAGAGTATTTTTTATATTTTAAAAAAATTTTAAATATAAAAAATGAAAAAAATTGTAGCTCTAATAGATTTTGATATTTTTAATTTATTCTATATAATAAACTTTAACGCTCATAAAATTAAATGGTTTTTGTGAAATAAAAGGAAAAATTTTTCAATAAATAAAATAAAAATAAATAGATATCAATTAATATTTTATATAAAAAATTACAATATTTTAATAACAATTAAAATGAAGAGTAAAAATTAGTTCTCTCTATATAAAGAGTCAAACTAATTATTTATTTTAAAATAAAAATAAAGAGTAATAAAGATTTTTTTTTTGTATTGACTCTTTAAAAGAAAAAAAATTTATTCAAATAAAGAGTATATTAGAGATATTTTTATTATTTTTAATGTTATTTGTGCTATTACAGTGAGAGTTATTTTTCGCGTTATTAATATTATTATGTTGTTTATGTACTGTAAATATGGGATATTTTGATTAAATTAAGTGAACAAATTTAAAAATATGTGCATGAATTTCACATTTAGTCTATTTGTCAGAAGAGTGCTCAAGAGGCTTAAAAATAAAAGATTAAACGTTTAATTGATTAAAATTAAAAATAAAGGATCAAAATGATCAATCGCAAATAATACCGGAGCAATTTATGCATTAGGCAACTGGCAAGTAAGTAACACTAGCATCATCATGAAAGGACAAGGTATCGATTGGGAATCAATTTCTATTGCCAACTTACGGAACCCCACGGCCCAAGCTCTGCAAAGCCCAGTAAATTCTTCCACTAACTCGGCATCCAAAGGCAGAGCAAGTCCCTTCTTTCTGCAATAAGCGCTCTATCCATCAGCCATTCTCGTCCCTTAGCTTACCACCAGGTGAAGCAATGCGCATGGGAGGCCGCGAAACTCCATCCCGAGTTGAGCTTCACCTGACCTGGGGGATGAGAAATCCAATAAACTCTTTGCTCTAGATAATATTTGAGGGTTAGAACTTTTGTCCATTTTATAGACAGGATTTTGTACGTGTACCGTGTAAATTTGAAACAAGTTGGAAACAATTCTTTTTCTTTGGCAGGGATAGTGTCCCCTGCCAGGGATTAACATTCTGTTCGAACGAGTATAATAAAATTTTAAAATATAAATCGAAATTAATTTATAAATTGAATTCTTTTTCTTTGGGTGCTGATAATCTTTCTTCTTTCTATTTTTATTTGTCATATAATATGGGCCTCTACAACACCTTACAGAAATACCTCCGTCATTTTTTTCGATGTGTGAATATTTTCACATCCCATAACCCACATCTTTTTTCTATACCATTGCGAACTTTATATATATATATATAATGTATTAATATTTATTAAATTAATCTTTAAGATATAAATTTTATATTTTTGAAATTGGTTTATGATAAACTTAGCCAAAAATCAGCTTTTTGTCTTAACTATCTGCCACTCTTCTCCTTGTTACTATCTTCAGCAAGCTAACTTTTCCTGCCATCCTTGTTCCCTCTCATGGCATATCCTCAAGGTATAATTCCTCTCATATTCCTTATTCCTCGAATCTGCTCTCCTTGCAATGCACGACTCCACCGTTGGTTACACTCGCATACCAAAAAAGAAAAAAACGTCCATTATAATTCCATTAACTTAACAAAACAATCATCATTGGATATCATCACCATATCCAATCTCATTCTTTCTTTTATTCCTTACAATATGCTATGTTCTTTCTCACTTTTCAAACTCTTCCTCCCCTTTATAACACACTCATATGTTGTATAAAGACTTCATCTTTACTATTGTTGAGAAGGTTACTTTAGTTTCTTTTTTAGTTCCCATATGGAAAGTCCCAATCTTTCACCTTCCAATGTTGTTATTACTTATGATGCTACTAAAGATCGTGGCTTGCATGAGCTTAAGCGCACCATTGATGAAGTTAGAATGAGGGGTGGCATTCTTCATGGTGGTGATACCCTTATTGTTCTTGGTGTGCTTCATAAGGTCCCTAATCCTAGTAAGTGTTTAATTTATTGTCTCTCTTTCTTTATCTTTATTAAAGTTATTGGCTCTTTGGTTCTTTCCATTGTTTTTGTTGATCTTTTTCTGATTTGTCAACTGAGTTTTGAAAGAATTTAGCTACCATACTCTTACCATTTGTTTCATTACTATTTCTCAAAGCTGATTTATGATTGGCCTAAGTGAAAATGTTGATTTTTATTTGCTAAATGCTGGTTAAAAGATGACAGTCTGTTACAATGTAGTTTACCAAGTGCCCCACCTTATTACTGTGACAGACACATCACAAGTTAAACTAAATATAATTTAGATTAGTGCTAATGTTAATTGCAAAAATTTTTAATGCTATAACTAGCTCACTAATTGGTGGACAAGAGCATAACATGAACCAGGAAAAGAGAACCAAATAATCAAAGCATGCCCTGATTTCCTTCATCCTTTTTCTTTTGGGTTGGCAATAGTGGGTTACATGAGAGCATGCCCTGATTCTTTTGGTGGAGCAAATGCCCGTGTCATGGAAGGGGAAGTTACGAAGAAAGTTGATGCGTATGTAAACATGCTTCTACAAAGTGCTGAAGTTTGTGAAGATCAAGGGGTAATTAGTGCATCTTCTCTATGTTTCACATGGATAACATGGTCTTTATGAAAAAACAGTGAACTACTTTATATGTTAAACCAGCATTTAAATTTTGATGAAAGAACTATGTTAAAGGTATTAAAAAGTTATGCAAAACATCTACATTTGCACTTGCATCTGATTATGAGACTTCTAGATACTTATTCATCCAAGGATGGGATTATTGATTTATTTACTACCATGCTGGAGACAGAAAGCATTTCAAATCCTACTAGAGTATGTGATAAGTGTGCACATTTTTTAGCTGTTTCGTTGAGCCATCCCTGGACATATTGAGAGTGCCATTTCTTGTTTCTTGTACATTTTTTAACCATAATGTTAAACACAACTGAAACTTGACCATGAGGGACCCTATGTGCCTGATTCAAAAATGAAAACAAAATCCTGAAAGTAAAAGGATAACTTTCTTGTTACAAATAATATAAAGTATCTTTATAGTCTTATCATTCCACCGAAAAATTTCACTGTAACACGATGCTGCTGAACAGCTTACATGCAGTATTTTTCATGCTTAGGTTACATGACTGATCAATCTGGAGAAATGTACAGTTTTCAACACTTAGAATAAACTTTTCTTAACACATATTTTCCTTTCAAAAATAGGTCACTATTGAAGTTAAGGTCACAGCAGGAACACCCATGAAGCAGGTTATTATTCAAGAAGTTGTGTCTCACAACGCAGCTTGGGTTATACTGGATCGGTAGTGATTCTTTCTTACTTATTCAGTCATTTTAATTCATTGATGATTGTCATTGAACTTTTGTTTTCTGGCTATTCAGTCTTACCTTTTAACTACTCAAAGTATACCATTCCCTGAATGATGCTGGAAATAAAGTTTTCCTTGTTTATATAAATTTCTTAGTTGTTTTTCTACTAGATCATAGTCCTACATTAATCTATTGAATTGAGTTAATTGGTGATAAAATGTCCAAAAATGGCATTATCCTGTATATTCTAATATTCTTGTACATGCTAGAACTGATTTCCACCTGCACCTAATGTGCATGTTATTTCCAATCATATCCGGGATTATTCACTCATGTTTCACGATAGGTCATTTTTATGACAGCATCAGAATTAATCTTCAAGGAGTTACCTGAAATCAATTTTTATGGAATTGATGCAAAAACTGTATATTAATAATTTCTGCTCTTGTTTTTTCTTCTATTTCAAGGACTAAAAACTCCCAAGGTACTTTCGTATAAATGATGATAGATCTGTGCATATTTTTCATCTCTAGTTGCTTCACAGATCTGTGCATATTTTTCATCTATAGTTGCTTCATTTATGAGTTTTTCATTGGCTCAAGTAGCAACTTGTTTATTTGAACAGGCATCTCAGAAGGGATCTGAGGTTCTATCTTAAACAGATACCTTGCAAGGTTGCATTAATCCAGGATAATTTATCTATACAACTAATGCGACCTCATTCTACAAATGAAACAGATCCAATAGAGCACAAATCCTTTTTTTCCATGTCCAAACCTGTTCCACTATTGAATTCTCTAGGTGGTGAAAATGATGGGCAATCTGTTGTCTCTTGCAGAAGCTATTCATTATCTATTAACTCCCTTGAAAGCTCTGATATCTCTAAGACCAATTCATTCCCATCTTCTTCACATGGATCACGCGAGCATAATTTTCAATCGGATTTTGGGCCCTCTTTTATGCAACATAAATCAGGTCAGCAATCTAGTTATATCTTCACCTTATATATGGTAATATTAAACATTCTGAACAGCATCCATGTCTAGGTGTTGTGTTATCAACCACTTCAACCATATGAATTGGATGCGAGCCTCCTATTTCTTTTACAACTTCAGTGATATGGTTTCACACCACAATGTCAACCTCACTTGAAAAACTAGAGCCATGAGCCTGACATGTAGCCTTTAGACTCTGGAGTCAAAGCAATAGCCATCTCCTAGTAGGAGAAAGAGTACTACTTTGAGTTGAAGTTAATTGTTAGAAGGGATTTATCTTTTGATGTTTTACCTTTATAACAATCTTATTAATTATTAAGATAAACATTAAGTTAATAAATACAGGGGGAAAAGGAAAGCCATCTTGCTCATTAAGTTATGCAGGAATCAAATGATTTCAAGACATTGGAGACACTCAATTCTCTTTTGTCTAACAGGTTATAAAGATCTGTTCTGTCTGCAGAGATTTGTGTGAATATAAATAGTGATTATTCTGGTATACTATAGCCTTCCTACACTAAAATTGGTGAAAAATGCCAAGATGGATATTAGATATTTACTTCTGGTAGCAGCTTGCTGATAGTTTAAAACTGCAATTATCTGTTCCTAGAACAGAAAATCTCCAAGGAAGTAAAAGAAAACCTTAGATAGTTTTAGATCATTTACTTATGGCGAGTAGAAAAATATAGTTCAGCTTACAGCCTGAACGGTTGTACTAACTTCATCATTTTAAATTTTGGGTTCCCAGAAGTTTGTAGCCATACATCTATTGCAAGAAAATATGTGCGTGATGTGCTGATTCATGTGATCCTAGCTCTCATTTCTGCACGGCTAGCAAATTACGGGCTGTAACTGCGAATGTGTTCATGATGTTTCGCTTTCCTTATAATCTTAGCCATAGCTTCTGCAGCCAGTATACTTCTATAATTACTTAGTTCCTCTAAGAAAACTATGCTCTTGCTTTTAATTCTGTAACCATTACCCTAATACCAATAAATATAATACTGCACCTTCCAGGTACTCACGACAAAGCAAAAACTGCCCATCTTGCGACTGATCAAATCACCCAAAAGCACCATAAAAGTGCATATCGATGGGAAACTTCAGAGGCACCTATTCTCTGTTCTCTATGTGGAGCAAGGACTGAATTGTATATCAAGGATTCAATGAAATTCACTTTTTCTGAGATTCAGCTTGCAACACAGAATTTTTCAAAGGAGAACTTACTAGGAGAAGGTGGATATGGATATGTATATAAGGGCGAGCTTAGAGATGGACAGTTAATTGCAGCAAAGGTACGCAAAAAGGCAAGCACTCAAGGATTTGCAGAATTTCAGTCTGAGGTGTATGTCTTAAACTTTGCCCGCCATAAGAACATTGTCATGCTTCTGGGTTTTTGCTGTAAGGAGGACATTAACATCCTGGTTTATGAGTATATCTGCAACAAGTCTCTGGATTGGCATTTGTTTGGTAAGTGACCATAAAAATTTCCCCAAAACCATTTACTGTTTATCATTACCGAGTCTTAAGGTGACATTTTTTCTTCTCTGCCAATCATGTAATCTATTACAGATGAGACAGCAAATATTCTTGACTGGCGCCAGAGATACTTTATTTCCATTGGAACTGCAAAAGGGTTGCGCTTTCTACATGAAGAATGCCGTGGTAGTCCTATCATTCATCGAGACGTACGGCCTGGCAATATATTGCTCACTCATGACTTTGTCCCAATGGTGAACTTCTAGACCATTTCATCTCGTACATATCTGTTTGTTGCCAAATATATATATATATATATTGTTTCTAAGTGCATGCGCTGCGCTAGGAAACTTTATGTGCCATATTATGTTGATTTAGTGGGGTGTATGGATTACAATAATTTAAGACTTTTATGGACTTTATATGTTACGAGGCATTTGATAATGACTTTTAAAAACACATTAAAATTCTAAGAGTATTTAATAAAATTTTTTAAATAAAAATCAAGAGTATTTAATAAAAACTTATAAAGACTTTTAAAAAAGTCTATAAAAGTTCATATATGTTCAATTATAATTTTTATGAATTCTATAAAAGTTAACCGATATTCTAAAAGTTATTAATTTTTAAAAGTGATAGAGTTTGGATGACTTTTTAATATAAAACATTTAAAAAATTTTCTTTCATATTTTCTCAAGACTTTTGCAGATTTTGAAAATAAAGTTTTTGAAAATCATTCATAAATTGATAAACTTCATAAAAATCATTAAAAACATCTATAAAAGTAAAGTATTAATTGAATAATAAGCAGTATTTTATCTGCTCTTCATTAATGTGTTCCTGTTGCAGTCTTCCTGGACTGATTGAATGTCCAAGCTTAATTTCACTAGTTTTATCCCTTTTGCAATTTTAATTTGTTTCAATTTATGTATGACAAAGCGTGCAACTTGCCCTAAAAGTTCATATCCAGCCATTTTTAAGTTGATCTATCAAAAGCTTGCGTGGAAAATAACCATGCCAGAGAAGATCGATCATGTCTGTCATTATGGTTCAATTCTGAAGGGAATTTTCAAATGCTTGGTCTTAAAATTTAATCTCAAAATAGAGACTAGGGACATAATAAATACGTTGGCAGCAAAGGACTTCCTATTATTATTTATGTGCACTTGTATTTCGCTTATTTGATTTATAATACAAGCTAGATTAGCTAAAGAGTCAATTTAGGATCATTGCAGTTAATGAAATGATTTTCTCTCCACTACAGCTTGGGGATTTTGGCCTTGCTAGATGGAGGACCACTGATGAGGTGCAGACAAGGGTACTTGGCACTCTTGGGTATGCTTTCCATAACCTCTTTGTTCTGCGGGGCTTGTGATACTGAAATGCAATTTTTATGCCTAATTTATCTAGTTAAACATTCTCAAGTTTTGCCTTTGGTCTATGCAGATATCTTGCTCCAGAATATGCAGAAAATGGTGTCGTCTCTGTAGGAACAGATGTCTATGCTTTTGGCATTATTCTCTTGCAACTAATATCTGGACAAAAAGTAGTTAATTTGAAAAGGGTAGAAGGAACACAATCACTTCGGCAGTGGGTATGTTAGTGTCTTAATTCTGTTGTCTTCAGCATTAATCAACTTCCACACCATACTTTCTATGCCACAGCTACAATGCAATATGATACTGTTTCCTGTGTCATCGCAAGTGTTTATAATTTCTTTGATGGATATTAGGCAGAACCATTAATAGAGAGGCTCGCACTACATGAACTCATTGATCAACGTATAGGAGATTCATATGACACATATGAATTGTACCTCATGGCCAAAGCAGCATACTTATGTGTACAAAGAAGCCCTGAAATGCGACCATCAATGGGAGAGGTAAATAATTTATACTTTGACTTTCGTTCCCAGAAAAAAATATTTGAAGTGCAGAAAGTTGGGTAAATTGCACATAATGTCGTCTAACTATAGGAGTCATTATAAAAGAGTCACGGAAAAAAAATTATTTTATTGAAATCACTAATCTTTTAATTTATTCTAATAAAGTAATAAATTTAAAATTAATCCAATTTTCATTCACAGGTTTTAACATGACAAACGAAAATGGACTAACTCAATGTATGGTGAACGTCACTTTATCACGTCAACTGCATCAAAAGTTACTTAATCTATAGCGGTCATAATATATATATATCACGTGCGTTGCACGTATTTTCGTTTTTTCAATTTTTTAAATATTTAGCATTTTTATTTTTCATTTAAGTTTATTAATTATTTATAGAAAATAAAACTTGTCAAATATATTAAACTATAAGTATTATAAAAAAATCTATTTAAAGTTCCGTTATTATAAAATTAGTATTACAATAGAACTTCTTTATATCACATTTTTTATGTCTTTTTATATTTTTTATGTCTTTTATATTTATTCAAATATATGATTGAATATATTTGTAAATATTAAAATTAAAATATATTTATTATTATTAAAAATTAAAATTATATTACAAATATAATTAAATAAATAATTATAGAAATTATTTCTAAAATTTATTTTTAATTAGTTTAAAAAAAAACTAGGTCATGCACCTTGGTTGTTGCATAACTTGGTGTCATTACTATGAAAACACTTACTCTATTTATAATATAAAGTATTGATAAATTTTTTCTATTTAGATTTTAATGGTGGGTGGATTGATGAATCATTTTATTATTTAAATTTTAATATTTACAAATAATAAATAAAAATTTCTATATCTAATGGTTGGTGTATTGATGAATCTTTTCTTATTTAGATTTTAATACTTGCATATAACAAATAAAATTTCTATACTAAACTAGTTAAAAGTATTTTGATTGATTTAAACATTTTATCCACATTTGTGCTATTATATATAATATTATTTTATCACGTGCTTTGCAAGTGAAATCGTATATTTTTTTTATTTTCTAAATTATAATATTGAATATATAATATTTAAATTTATTTATAATTTAATATTTTTTCATTATTACTCTATCTTTTTCTTTAAAGATGATATAAATTGATTAACCTAAATTTAATATAAATTTTATACTATATAAGTTTGATTTAAAATAGTTTTAGCCTTTTTACATATTTTGCATATATAAAGAATATATGCAGATTATCAAACTTAAGATATTATATAAGTATATACGTAGGAAACCATATTAGATAAAAACAAAAAAGACTAATGTAATAATATGCTACACAGTAGTGTAAATATTTATGTTCTCAATTGAATGTTTGAATATAATATAATATAAAATAATATCATACATAGAAGTTTGCTCATAAGAATCCTATTATATATGAAATAGTTTCTATTCCTTAGATTATTTTCAATTAAAAATAAAATTTATAATTTTATTGATATTATTATTCATCAAATGTAATATCTAAATTTACTTTGAAAATTGGGATATTTTAGTTGATTCAAAAATTTTAATATTTCAAAACTTCTATAATAATAATAATAATAATAATAATAATAATAATAATAATAATAGTAATAATAGTAATAGTAATAGTAATAGTAATAATAATAATAGTAATAACAATAGTAATAATAATAGTAATAATAATAGTAATACTAGTAATAATAGTAATAATAATAATAATAATAATAATAGTAATAGTAATAGCAATAGTAATAGTAATAATAATAATAATAATAATAATAATAATAGTAATAATAATACTAATAATAATAATAATAATAATAATAGTAATAATAATAGTAATAATAATAATAGTAATAATAATAATATTAATATTAATATTAATAGTAATAATAATAATAATAATAATAATAATAATAATAATAATAATAATAATAATAGTAATAGTAATAATAGTAATAGTAATAATAGTAATAATAGTAATAAAAATAATAATAATAAGAATAATAAAAATAATAATAATAACAATAATAATAATAATAATACTAATAATAATAGTAATAGTAATAATAGTAATAGTAATAGTAATAGTAATAGTAATAGTAATAATAATAATAACAAAGTCACTTAGATTTGGCCTATAACAAAATCTCCCATGTAGTTGGAACAGATATACAAAATCACCAATAATCCTAAACTAGAAATAACAAAGTCTAATCAAACTAACAAAAGCTTGGGTTTTGTACTAGAATCCCATTTCGGATTAACCAATGGCAAATATACGCTCTCTAAGTTCTTTTCCCAAAAAAACATAACGCAAGTTAATTGTCTTAAATATGTGTTCTAAATTGTTCTCAAACTAATTCACGTCTCTTTATTGCTCAAGATACCAAAACAGATTCAAACTTTTTTTTTCACTTGCTTCTCAATCTCATTGAAATTTTTTCAGGGTTCAAATCAACAAAATAGTTTCATGGATTCATGAATATAACAGATATGTGAAAAAATAAATTCAAGCTCATTCATGATTCTTAATGAATCATCAACAAAATAGATTGAAATTTTTTCATGGATCAAATCGTACACAATTGCAGATTTGTGGATCTATTTTAAAGAGAAAAAGTTCTCCATTACATATATTTCTCTCTATAAAATAGATTTAATATGATTTTTTAATGTTTATTTTATTGTTTAGAATAAAAAAATAATGAGTTTTGATATATTATGGATGAAAAACTATTAAAAATGAATATATTTGACCTCAAAATCAATTATAATAAAAAAGAGAGAATATTAAGTTGTTGGAAGTTAAAAATGATGTTTGCATTTTGTTTTCTTACACAGTAAAATGTTTACAAATAGTTTATATACAAATATTTATTTTAGTTTTATTTTGAGTTTACTTTTGATTTATGAAATCATCGATAAGATAAAATAATAAAAACAATTAAAACGTAAACATCATTTTTAACATCGAACAAACACGATTTTTTCTCTTTTCATTACTAATTTTTAGCTCAAAAAATGTTCATCTGTTAACTTTTTTCATCCAAAATGCATGAAACTCATGATTTTTAATTATAAACAACAATAACAACTATTAGAACTTTAAAAACAAAAACAAAAACTCATATATATCTTTATTTTCTTACTATTTTTTAGAGAGGGAAAAAAGAAATAGTTGTTCTTTTTATTATTTTTCTTCATTACTGATGCAATGGTGGTAGTGGCGGTCGATGCCGTCACTCTTATTGTTTTCATTTTCTTCTTCATTTTTTTTATAGAGAGAGAGAGTGAAAGAGATAGAAAGTGTCTTTTTTTCTTCTTTGTTCTTCTTTTTTCTTATTCTTATTCACATAAAAAGTAAACAACAAAAAAAAAAGATAAAAAAGAAAACTTAAAGTATAAAATTGTCTTTTTAATAAACTATGATCAGAAAATATATTTTTTTAAAAAAAAGTGCAAAATGTACTTTCCTCTAAAAACTTAACAATTAATTAAAAAGCTTAGCAATTGATTAAATATGCAGATAATTCGTAGCCCAAAGTAATTAAAAAAAAAAAAAGCCTTAGGACTAATTCTCTAAAGCTGAGTGTCAGGCTATGTTGAACGACATACTCTTTTCCAGTTTCAGAACCATATTATTTTACAATAGGGAAATAAGTTGAAAATTTATACCAGTTTCAGTGCCAAATTCTTCACATGAAAAGGTTGTGAATTCTACCGTGAGAAAGTTTACTGTATTTATAATATAAAATATTAATGAATCCTTTTTCTATTTATATTTGAATTGAATCATTTTTCCATTTATGTCGGGAGAAAACTTCCTCTATTTATAATAATATAAAATATAATGTATTCATGAATCCTTTTTCTATTTGAATTTTAATCAAATCTTTTTTTATTTAGATTTTAATGATTGATGTTTAAGATATTTATTTGAAATAGGCTAATACATATAATGGGAATTTTATACTTAAACTAATCTTTATATCAAGGGTATTTCGATTGATTAAAAAGCGATTGATTAAAAAGTTTTACTCTTTATCCATGCTTATATATATATATATATATAATTTAAATATACATTTTACTTTATTTTGACTTTGATTTTGGATATAAATAAAACTAAAGGAAATTACGGTACAATTGATTCAATTAAAAGGTTTAAATACAATTAGAGTTTCATTAATACTCAGCTTAGAATAAATTATGTAAGAAAAGAATTTTACTGGTGAGAAAATTCTATTTAGTGACAGATTTCAATTGAATTCAATTCTTTGAAATAAATTTATAATGAATTAAAATCATTTTATTTCCTTAAATACGATTATTTATTCAAAGTAATAATAGTACTAAGTTACAAAGTTATTAGAGTAATTTTGTCTAAATTTTTATTGAAATAAATTGTCTCAAAATCTTATGATTTTTGACTTAATGAAACTTTTGTATCAAATCGTTTCTTTTTAAATAAAAAAAATTAAATTCTTTTAAATAAAGACTTTCTAAACAATAGAATTATTAAAATAATTTTTTTATTATATAAATTTAGATTTTAAATCATTAATATTATTATTTATCTCTTCAAATTACATTATCTCTTACTTTTTCTATCTTGTTAACATTTAGATAATCTCACCATACAATAATAGGGTCATTAATAGTATCTCTAGTGCAATTGACATGAGAAATGTGAGAACTATAATTCACTCAATTTTGGTTTATTCTAAGAATGTCATCAATTTTGGATCATTCTAAGAATTTTATTTTTTTTTAGCTCAAATGTTGTCTAGTTTTATTAATTAAGCAAGAATCAATTGCACCAAATTAAATTTAGACATTAATTAAGAAAATTTTTATTTCTTTTAGTTTAATATTGTCTATTTTTTGGTAAATTTAGGTACATTTTTTTATAACTATTTTAGAATGACTCCTATAATTAGGTGATTTTGGGTGCAATTAACGTGGCAAAATAAGGTTCATTGTATACTAAGTCAGTTCATTTTTGTTTGCTACATCACAATCGAAAAATAAAAATTGAGTTAATTTCAAATTTAATATTTTATTAGAATAAATTAAAGAACTAATGATTTCAATAGAATGAATTTTTTGACGATATTTTTAAAATAATTTCTATAATTAGGTGATTTTCTGTGTAATTACTCGCAAAAAATTTTCACAAACATTTCAGTGTGACCCATAAATTTTTATTTCTTTCAACTATATGTGTTTCATTTCTACCTTTGTTCCTACTTCACGAGGGCATTAGCCTAAGACCCTTAATTTTAAAAAAAATTATAAAGAAAATAATTAAAAATGAGTCCTAAATTAATATTTTGTCTAGATAAAAATGTTTAAATTGTTAAAAAGAATGGTCGATTTTTTCTTTAATTAAAAAAGGCCTTTACTTTTTTCTTTACTAAAAGAGAGCCCTAATTTTGTTGTTTTTTTAAAGAGCATTTAAAATATTTTTTACTTTAAGTACAGGTGTAAATGAACAGATACAGCTTCCAAACTACTCGATATTAACTCGAGAAATACTCAAAATCGACTCGAGATTAATCGATTCGAGCTCGAGCTCAAGCTACTCAAGTAATCGAGCGAGCCGAATTCGAGTTTCAAAATACTCGACTCGAAAGGCTCGTGAGACTAATTAAGTTTAAAACCAATCAAGTTTAATTAATTTATGCTTAATCGAATTTATTCTAACCTAAATTTCAATTTATAGAATTCACAAAAAAACTATATAAATAAGCGAGGATAGTCAAACTCGAATATTTGAATATTTAACTGAACTTGAATTTAAAAATTGAAACTCGATAAAAATCGAACTCGAATTTCTAATTTTCAAGTTCAACTCGAGTTTTTAGTTTTCAACTTGAATTCAAGCTTAAGTCTAACATGATTCAATTAGACTAGATTGAATTACACATTGCTCTTAATTCTCAATAAAAGAAGCCTCTAATTTTTTATTTTTTGCCTAACGCCCCTATAAGCATGAGGCTAGCCCTGATCTAAGTACTGGATCTTTTATCAATACAGATTGTGCGCCTTCTCGAGGGAGAAAATAACCATGTCCACCGTTTACAGGAGCAAGTATTACCTCGTTATACGAGAATATGAAGAGGGTGAAGATACATATGTACCATTTTAGTTTTATTGAAGTATCTCCTTTTTTCGTTCTTTCAACCCTTCCCCTTCATTCATCATAGCACCTTATATATATATATATATATATATATATATATATATATATATATATATATATATATATATAGTCTGTCTCTGTATATAATCAGTTTTTGTGGGCTGT
>CATIWR010023439.1:0-11086 GCA_949677035.1 Omphalea diandra | reverse complement strand
ATTATTAAGATATTTAAACACCATAATTATAATATAATTCCACACATATATTTTACTATAAATTATAACTTAGCACCGAAAATAATTTATATCGAAAAAGGTTAATACAATTTTTCATTACAAACTTCATGTTTCCAATACAAATCAATTTAGGAAAATTTTAGTTACTTCATATGGTACTTAAAATTTAGTTTACTAAAATTTGAACATATTTCTTAGTAACAATTATGGTTATTATTTTTAAATGGATTCAGGTTAAATTATTTTGGATTGAGGTGGGTCAGATATGATATATGATCATGATGTTAATATATAGAAAATATTTCAAATAAATTTTCAGGTTAACTTTAGTTTTCAAATTGGATATTCATAATTTTTATTTTTTTAAATAAAAATTTTAAAAACAAATAATTTTGAAATTTAAATCATGTCAAATTCAAGTTATTTAAAATTGAATTAAGATTGAATCATATCAACTTGAATAACGAGCTGAGTTAGAGTCAATCATATTTGACACATAAATTTTTGAGTTGCTTCAATTTTTTTCAGATCATTTCAGATTTGGTCATCTCTTTTCAAATAAGCTTGAACTGAATTTTTTTTCTCAAATCAAAACCACCACTTCTAGCAGACCCTATAATTCTAGTAGTTCGTAAATCAAACATGTTTTATTTAAAAAATGAAAACTATAGCTATAGAACTAAGTCTTGTTGATAATTAACATTATAAAATTATAAAAAATTATAAAATGTTCATAATATTAAAATTATATTAAATTATTAAACATTTATTATATTTAAAAAAATATGCATATAATAATTATTATTATTATTGGAAAAATGAATAAAAATAACAATTAAATTCCTTTCATCGGAGCCAATAACAATAAAACTTTCTCATTAATCACTCAAAACATCGCAACCAAAAAACAAACATATGAGCTTCAAACACAGGTCTAATGCATAATTTGTACTAAACCCTCATTAAATAGCATTTTTATTCTGTTAGATAGGGTCTTCATGTAAAGAATTTTGATCAAATGATACTGTAAACTTTTAACAAAACTTGAACTTGTTAATTGGCTAATCCGTAAGGAATTCAGAATTCAAGAACTTAATTCCATAATTTGCATTTAGCAAGCTTCAATTAAAGTAAATACACAAACCAAAGAAGATAGACATAAAAAAAAAAAAAAAAAAAAACCATAATAAAAAATAAATATATTATGGTTGGCATAAACTATAGCTGACTAGCTGTGAAGATTTTTACACCTACTATCCCTTTCATCTAGCAACAAGTTTAATTAACAAATATACTGGTGCGTCATTTGACTAATAGCCTAGCGGTCGATCACCTGGTATTGTAGTATAAGAAATAACGAGTTCAAATTTTTGCATTCTTTATCCTATTCAAATATATTAATGTTGCATTAAATAGACATATTTCAACATAATCTACTTACTAAATAATTAGGAATTGAGTAATGCTACATGAATCAAGTTGATCTGCATTTATTAGTTTTGTAATGTAAAAGTTTATTATGCTCTTTGTTAATTTTGACTCTAAAATTTATTTTCTCCATTAAATTTTCCCTTCATGTAGATTCTCCCTATTGTTAATATCATTCAAAAACATGAAGAGAATCTTTACTTTCTATTTATTTTTCCAATTACAAAAGAAAAATTAGCCTTCTAATTCATAAGAAGACATGAAACTTCAACCCAAAATAATTTTTATAACTATCCTAAGCTTGAATAAATTATCACATAAAGTTCAATTAAAAAGTTTTACAAAAGTTCTCATAAGACTTTTTAAAAGAACTTTTAAGGTTTTAAATAAAGACAAATTGAATTTTAAATTTTAATTAAAAAGAGAATATGAAATTTAAAAATTTCATTCAGAACTCCTAAAGGGCATTTTTATTACTTCAGATTCTATTAAAACCATAAATTACCTAAATATATTCTTTGATCCGTAATTAATGTGGATTAATTTGATCTAAGAATCATATTTGTTAGTAATTTAATGAATAAATCTCTAATTTGAAATCTTATGTCTCGTTTAGTATGAAGACTCTCACTTTCAAGGAAATAACCTTTTGGAAAATTTACTTCTTAGGAAGTTATTTCCTCACAAATCAAACTCTATAATGTTATAATGTTTAGTTCATATATTTTTCTTAAGAAATACATCATATTTGGTTCATTCACTAACTTTTCAAGAAAATATGTTTATTTATCCTTGATTTGTTAACATAAATAGTTTTATTCTATTAAATAAATCTATTTAAGAAAATAATTATATTAGAAATTATATTTCTAAAGAAATTACACTTATTGACCCTCTTCTCGGTTACTTTCTTCATATTGAGGAAGTTGAATGGTGCAAATTTCTTTTAATTTTGCACTTTCTTACAATCAAACATGAAAAAATTTTCTACTTTTTAGGAAATTAAACTTCATTAACCAACTTATTTGAAAACAAATAAGACCTTAATAATGAAAACAAAAATCTAACCTTCCTTTCACGCACAATCTACAAGGCAGAACGCATTCTTTGGTAAAGACAACAAAGCTCATCGATGCTCAGATTATTCAAATCCTCTCCCATCCTCTGCCTTCTCGACACCACATAAAAAAAAATATGATCATTCAAATCCTCTCCCATCCTCTGCCTTCTAGACACCACATAAAAAAAATATACACTATACTAGCTATTAACAAAATAAATTAAGATGAAGATCTTGGATTTGAGTCCTATTCCCTATTATGATGCAAAATTTTATCTATATAGCCTTTCTAATACTAAAACTTAGAAACTAATCATGCCTGATGTCTCTTCTAAGCTTATCATTGATCTCTCTTAGCTTTCTCACGTGCTCTTGCATTATCTGCAAATTAATAGCATCATTTAAGCATCTAATCAATTAAAGTAACTAATAAAACACAGATCAAATATTAAAGATAAACCTCATAATGGATGCTCCACATATCTGTCCCTGAAGTCTTCTGGAATTGATCAAACATTTTCTTTGTTCCGTAGATTATTCACAACAAATTATATATATATTTCGCTAACACTGTAATCTTTAACACATCAAAGATAAAGGAAAGGGAGTTGGTCTATGAATACGTACGTTGTGGTAGGGCTAATGAACTCATGAAATTTTCCAGTGTTAGAGAACATGATAAGAGAAAGTTTAGCATCACAAAGAACAGTGAGCTCTTGAGCTTTCTTGAAAATACCATTTCGTCGCTTGGAGTAGGTGACTTGCTTGTTTGTAGGGATCTCAATCCTATTGATCTCAATTTTTTCCACGACCCATTTGTTCTTTCTTCTTCTTGATGAAACTGAAACTCTTATTTCTTGAAGGAAAACAAAGGAAGATAGAATATAATGGAAGAAGGAAAGAGAAGGGAGGTTCCTATATCAGGAAGGGGCGAAGCAAAAGTGGGTTGTTTCATAACTAAAAATGGTTGCTAAATTTGTGAAATGGGGAGTCTGAAGATAGGGCTTTAATGGTAACGTGTCATGTTGGGAAGTACTTTGAAGACGACGGGACATAACAGTACAATTCACTATGTGATTGATATGTGGTAGAGGTGAAGTTGTTGCCCCGATCCAGAAACCCGGTCCGGGATTGCCTATAAAAAGGTGACTGATTTTAAAATGTCTCGAAAATTTTTAAATCATGTTGAATAAGAGTCAATTTAATTGGTCGAGTCAATATTGACTTGAATGAGTCAACTCATGACTCAATCCAATTAACCCGATAATAATATAAAAGAAAGAAAAATTATTACTAAATATATAAAAAGTAGAATAATAAAAATAAAAAAGAAAGAATTTTATTTCAAGAAATATTGAAAGAATTTTATTTCAAGAAATATTTAGATTATTTAAGTAAATTTAAATTCAAATTCAAATTCAAATTTAACTTTAACTTTAATCTTATTTTTTAAAAAATATAATTAAAATTTTATATTTAATAAATTTATTAATTTTATTGTGTTTTTCATGTGCCTAAATTATAATTTACTATTTATTATGATAAATTATTTAGTAAGAATAAAAATTATTTATTGTTATAAAATAATTTTATCATAATTTTTTAAAATTATTTAATATAGTGACAATTATTATTATGATAATATTATTTCTCCTTATATGTAATTTGGTGGCACTATATTGTGATAAGATATTATAGTGAAAATGTGTATATCATAAATTATATTATATGCTCATTTATTATAACAAAAATTTTTAAGTTAAAAATTTTGAGTTCAATGACAAAGAAAATTCAAACTTTTTCACAAAGTTTCAATTATATCTAAAATTTTTAATTGAGTCAATTATACCCTAATTTGATGAATAGGGTTCAATTATATCATAAGTCAAAATCAACATTTAATGAAGTATATATTTATACTCAATTGTTCCTTATATATTTTTTAATCAGTTCAATCAGATTCAAAATTAAGTTTAAATCTTACTAAGATAATATTTTTATTTTTACTCAATTTAAATATTTTTTTCATGAAAATATAAAAATTTTATTTTTATTTTAGTTGATAAATAAATAATTTTATGCTAATTTCATGTTTTAAAATTATAAAAATTATTTTAAGGATGCATTTTTTTGAGAATATTCAAGTTCATATCATGTAATTGATTTTTCAAATATTTCTTAAAATTTTTTTTATTTTAAATAGTTTAAATAATTTATTATTTAAATATATAAATTAATTTTTTCAAGGAGAGAATGAAAAAAAAAAAATTTAAATGAGAGATTAAGAGATTTATAAATTATAAATTTAAATTTCAAAATTTTTAGATTTTTAAATTTAAATACAAAATCAT
The DNA here is from genome assembly GCA_949677035.1 of Omphalea diandra. Classification (NCBI taxonomy): domain Eukaryota; kingdom Viridiplantae; phylum Streptophyta; class Magnoliopsida; order Malpighiales; family Euphorbiaceae; genus Omphalea; species Omphalea diandra. The sequence continues at coordinate 6,226 of CATIWR010023439.1, read as the reverse complement.
AAAATAAAAGTATATCATAAATTTAATTAATTAAAAATGATATTAAATTGAACAACAAAATTGTCATCTTAATAACGCTCATGAAATTAAATTTTTTCCTTAGATTTTTTATTTTAAATGATTTAAATAATTTATTATTTAAAATATAAAAATTAAAATTTTAAGAAGTGGTTAAGAGAAAAAAAAATTTTAATGAGGTCTTGAGAGATTTTATGAATTATAAATTTAAAAATTAAAAATTTATAGATTTAAATATAAAATTAAAAATTTTCACATAAAAGTATATAATAAATTTATTTAAGCAAAAAAAGTATTAAATTGAATATAAAATAAAAGTATAATCTTAATTAAGTTCATGTAAATAATTTTTTAATATTTTCTTAAAATTTTTATTTAAATAGTTTAAATAATTATTATTTAAAGTACAATAATTAACTTTTTAAGGAGACGTTAAGAGATTTTATAAATTATAAATTTTAATTTTAAAATTTGAATTTTTAAATTAAGTATAAAATTACAATTCATCATATAAAAATACAAAGTTTAATTATGTAAAAATGAGATTAAATTGAAAAAAATTAAAGTATCATCTTAATAAAACCCATGTGGTTGAGTTTTTAAATATTTTTTAGAAATTTTTATTTTGAATAGTTTGAAAATTTATTATTTGAAATATAAATTTAATTTTTTAAAGAAGATTAAGAGAACTTTTTTTAAAAAAATGAGAGATTGAGAGATTTTATGAATTATAAATTTAAATTTAAATGTAAAATTCAAATTCATCATGCAAAGTACATAATAAATTTAATCAAGTAAAATGAGATTAAATTGAATAAAACTAAAAGTAGTATATTAATTAAGTTATAAACTTAATTTTAAGTTTAATTGAATTAATTGAAAAATATATAAAAATCATTTGAGTCTAATCGTACTTTACTAAATTTTGTTTTTAACTTGAGATATAATTGTTAAATTACAGTGTAATTGACTCAATTAAAAGTTTTAGATACAATTTAAAATCGCATAAAGATTTGAATTTTTTCAGTAATTAAGCTAATTTTTTACCATATTTTTTTAAATGATTTAACACATAAAAGAAATTTATTAAAATTTTACTTATTTTTTATAATATTTATAATAAATTTGATTTTTGTTACGATAAAATCGTATATTAAGACAAATATAATTTTATCACACAATTTTTATCACAATACATTAAATTTTTTATAATGAGTGATTTTTTTATCATTGGACGTTATATGTTTATTTATAAATTAATTTAAATTATAATATATGAATTGAATATAATTTTATGTGGACTTAATTCAATTATTTTATTATATATAGTCATTTTGCTTAAAAAATAAATTATATTTAATTTATTAAGTATTTAAATAAAAATAAAAATTTTAATCAAGTTTCATTTTATATAAAATCTCTTACTACAAATAAGTTTTTGAAAGAAAATTATTATTTCTCTCTTAATAAATTATAAAAAAAATATTGCATAAATGATAAAAAAAAAAAATTCAAATTGACATTTTTAAATTAAATAACAAATGACTCAACCCAACCTCAATCTAAAATATCATTTTTAAGAGTAAATCTGAACATAATCTAAACCCGATCTGAACTCCTTTCTATATGCAAGATTCAATGGGTGACTCGAAACACAAATGACCCAAAAATGCATCAATCCAAAAATAATATAATATGAAATTACCAAACCCAGAAATGACTCAATCCAAAATGACTTGACCGAGCAATTTGCCACCTCTAATGTGGCCTTTCCTCAAACCTCTTTATAGATCAGCAAATATTAGGAAAGCTAAATGGATAATGAGAGATTTTACCTATAAACATTGTAGCAAAAATTTCAAACTATGTCTACCTCATTAAGGTCAAGAACTTCCCATTAGTGCATAGCTTGGAAGGGCAATGTTATGTTTATTTGTTTATTTTAGTTTCTGTTTTGCTTCATCTTATAGTACAATGCAATATTAATGGAGAGACACTACTCGGGCATGAGAAAATCATTGTCTTAAGTCTTCTGCCACATTCAAGTGAAGTTGATGATAGTCCATCTTTTTTGTTATATTATTTTGGCTGGAAGTTGGAATCTAATTTTTCCAAAACAATTCTTTTAGATGTTATTGGAAAAGAACAATTCATGCAATTTTAGATTGGATTGTTTAACGAGTTAAAAAAAAAATCTAAATGTTATAAAATTTTTCAAATTTATCTCAGACTTTATTTCTTTTAAATATTTGAACTTTAATTTCTTACAAATTTGTTCTATATGCCAACAATTAGGAGTATAAGCAAATAGATATCTTCGGTGGCGAGTAGTTCATGAACAAGTTTGATAAAAACTTATTTACGTTTATTTATAAAGTTAATAAATGAATTTAAACAAAAAATTTGTAGCTCGACTAATAAATGAATGAATATGACTATATATGAGATCAGCTTGTTCATATTAATTAACATTTTCATATAACATTCATGAACATGTCACGCTATTCATTTATATGTAATATAGTTTTATCAACTATCCTTAAACTTTAAAATTAAATTTTTAGCAATGAATATTTTATATTATAGTATATCATCAAGTCTTTATAAAAATTAGTTCATATGTACAAAATAAAATTAATATAACCTATAAAATATGTTATATCTATAATATTGTAAATTATAAATAAAAAGAAATTAATTAGCAAATATAATAATTTAACAAAAAAATGTGGAAACTTTATCCTATATTGTTCATAAATAGTCTCAGAAGAGATTATTCTTAATATTAAAAAAAAGTATTTTTCCTTTTATTTTATTCAATGATGACTAAGTTATCAGGTATGTCTAAAAAATTATAATTATGAGTATTTTTCTATAACATTATCTATATAATAATTAATATAGCTTATAAATTATAAAAATAATTTTATAAATAAGTGCTTTAAAAATTTATTAGTAGATCAACTCGATAAGAACCTCGAGCTCGTTAAAAGCTCATCAAACAATTCGGGTTGGCTCAGTATTTACGTTCCTACCAATCATCGAAAATAGTATCATCTTTCTCCTTTTCTTTTTCTCTTTAATTTTTTTTTTATTTTCTTACAAACTGAACAGGACATACGTTAGTTATCTTATTTAGGGATGACAAAGATAGTAAAAGAAAATGAAAAAAACAAAAAGAAAAAGAAAGAAGAGAAAAAATTAAAAAGTTTTTAATATTAATTAATGTTGAAAATTAATTAAGATAGAAAATTTTAATAGTAATAAAATTATGTTATGCCAACAAAATCTGATTTCCAGTGACTAAAACTAGACTGTAAAATAGATTCATGAGAAATTTTGAAGTTTAAATATTTTTATTAAAAGAATAAATATATGATAAATTTTAAAAAATGTGTAAAATTTTAAAATTTTTTAAGTAATTTAGTTATTTTATTATGAGAACATATCAAATTCATTTATACGTTATTTGTTACATCCTGAAAATATGTCGTAACTATCTCTAATAAGCATTTTCAATAGAGTTTTCCAAATAGCTACTGAACTAACGCTAAACATATCTTTAGTTTCATTTTCTTTATTTTTACTTTTTTGGTATTCTAGTAATTTTTGCTGATAATTTACATTTTCAATCATTGAGGTTTTGACTACAATTAGAGGTGACAGTTTCTTATTTGATTTCAATCCATCCGCCAAAGTGACCAAAATTTAACTAGATGTAAATCTAAATTTAAAATGACCTCGATCTATAAATAAACTCGAATTGACATGACTTTAATATGATATTCAAATTGACTCAAATGATCTAATTTAAATTATTAAAAATATTTAATTTTATTTTAAAAATAAATTAATATTTTCTATTTTGAAAAGTCAAAATTATGAGGGTCCAATCCAAAATCTGTAAAATGACTTGAATTTTTATTTGTGCCTTGATCAGATTACTCGATCTTGTCATAATTTAACATAGGCCAACTTGAATCAATCTAAAAAAGACATAATCTAAAATTAATCTGGTCCAAAAATAACTTGATCTAAAATTAATTCGATCTAATCCACCTTATCCAACTCATTTTGTCATTTCTAATCATATATTTTGTATTTAATATTTAAATGTTTTATTTGATTCAAAAAAAAACTAATCATTTATGGCTAATTTTATTTTGAAATCAATTAAAGCATTTTAAATACCATATACAAATATTACGACCAAGACTTCATCAGCTGAAGAGCTAAACCCTTACCAAAAATTACTAGAATTGCTAAAAAAAAAAAAAACGAAATAAAGAAGAAAATGAAACAGAATATAAGTTTAGCGTTTGTTTAATTGCTATTATCATGATAACAAATCAACTATTTTGTAATAATTAATATTGTCTTATATAAAAAAAAATTATTGCTTATAAGTTGCAAAAAATTATCACAAAGAATTTTTTATTACCATAATTATTGTTATTAAATTTGTGACTTATATCTTTTTAACAAAAAATTCACTTTATATATGATAATAAAATTTATCACAAATATTATGTAATCTGTGATAATAACATTATTATTATGTATAAAATATTTAGCAATAATTTTTATTGCGATTCACATTTCATAAGTTATCATATATTGTCGAATACTGTCATAAATTAATTAAACAATCAATTACATTATTATGACAACTTTATTTTATTATAAAAAACAAAATTAATAATAATATTTGTGATCAATAAAATTAAATGTCTAAAATTAGAGATGACAAATAGGTTGAATTAAGCGTATTCAAATCGGATCAACTTCAAATTGATTCATTTTCAAGTAGGTCGATTTTAGGTCACATCTTTTTGGAGGGATTCAAGATAAATTATTTAAAATGGTTGACAAGTCAAGTCAAGATGCAAAAGAAAATTTCGATTTTAGATTAGATCACTCATATTTTTTATTTTTAAAAATAAAAAATATTATTTTAATTTTTTATAAATTTTAAATATTTTTATAATTTAAACCTAATTATTTGGGTTTATTTGTAGGTTGAGTTAATATTAGATTATTTGAATTAACATATGGATCAAATTACAATCAAATTGAGTTTAATATGAAAAATTTCGAGTTACTTTGGAGTCATTTTCATGTTCTTCCAAATTGAGTCAGATTCGGGTTACTTTCTTAGGTGAATTTAGATTAAGTTAAAAAGGATAACCTCAACCATATAACCACATTAATAATATTTTATATTGTTACCAATACATACAATGATTATTCCAACATGTATAATGATAACTTATGATTGTCACTGATATTTTTATTGATCGTAATTTTTGTTATCACTTGTTTAAATATTAATCATATATTTGTGATGTCTTAATATAAAAATAGTGATAAAAATACTTGTCTTTTATATTTATTTTAGATTAATTATAATTTTTGTTATTGCATAAAACATAATTAGTGATAATGTTTTTTGTCACAAATATTATATCTTTTTTTTTATAACATTACTGATGGCACAAATACATGCTGTCACTTTTATTTTGTAAGGTGATAATTTTTAATTATTATTAATATAAGTTCTTGTAACCGTTGCACTTGTAATTAGAATTTTGTAAGATAATAAATTTTGTGTGATGAACTACAATAGAAATTATAATTAGAATGGTTATACTTAAATTTATCACAAAAACTGAATATTTTTTTAAAAAATAAATATTTAACAAAAGCTTCAATGGTAGCTAAAATAATTATATATCTAATTACAAACAATAAAATTAAAATTTAAAAATTATTCATTTCTATTAAAATATTTGAATCCAAATATCTTTTATATTTATGTTATTATATAGTCTACATTTATATATTAGAGCTAAACTAGTTAAATAACAATAACCAATTAGAGATGACAATTTGTATCATACCCACATGGGTATTCATCCTAACTCTATCCTATCAAACTAAATAATACTTGAATTAACTGGATAATAGATATGGGTAAACTCATAAAAAAAAAAATAGTATTAGATTTAGGTAGGACATGATAGTGCAGTACCCTACGCATACCCATACACTACTCAAACTATTTGGTTTACCTACACTTCTTTTATTTTTTTATAAAAAATTTGGTGAACATCAAGTTTACTATACTCAAACTTGTATCCATGCCCCACACACACACACACACACACACACACACACACACACACACACACACACACACACACACACA
>CATIWR010023425.1:0-18183 GCA_949677035.1 Omphalea diandra | reverse complement strand
ATGAAGAAAATGAATAACAAAGATTGAGAGCTTTAATCACTTGTAATAAATTCCTTAGCAACCTTATTCATGGCTATTTGGTGGTGTATTTATAGCCAAACTTCACCAAAGAGATGTTGCAGATCATAGCTCATCAAATCTTTGAGATATGCTTGACAAATTTTGCATTAAATGTTTGTCAGGATGAAATCGCGGTCGCTACTGCATTTCGCGGTCGTGAAATCTAAATTCTTCAAGGGAAACCCCGTTTGTGTCTAACGGCTAGTCCACATGGCAGCTTCTTATTAGTTCCTCAGGAAAATATAGTCGTTGTCTTTTTCCTACTTTTAGAAGTTGTGGTCACGAGTTTTCTTGCACAGGCCGCGACAGAGGACTCGAATCCATCTGCCAAAGCGGTTAACATTCGTCCACAGGGTTCGCGGTCGCTACCAGCAAGATGTCTCCGTGATTTTTGACTTCCAACAGTCTTCTGGGACACTTATCAAGCTGTGGTTGTGAACTTACTTCCCTCTTGAATTTCTTTGAAATTCGCGGTCGCAATTCAAACGACACTTATACCGCGAATTCATCTGTGTCAATCTGACTTCTTTCTTTCCAAGGATCGCGACCGAGAATGGCTCTGCAATTTTGCCTGCTTGATTTTCAACATGTTCTAACATGAGTTGCGATCGCGAATCCTAGATTGCGGTCGCGATTTACACGTCACTTTGGAATTCATCAACTTCTTCAATTCTTCTTGAGAGATTGATTCAATTCTGCAAAAACAACACTTATTTGAAATATTAGTGATGATCTATCTACTTTGTCAAGATCAAAAGAGGTTCTAAACCTAGAATTGATTATCCTAGTCCAACAAACATAGTGAAAAAATAAAAATTTAGTGTACAAAACCCACTAAGGATCCATGCATTTCAATTAAATTGACAAAATGGATGTGAAATCTTACTAATTCAAACAAAAGAGGAAGGATTGCTGAAAGGCATAAAGGAGGTCTACACTAGTAACACCTTACCTCGAGCTTGAAGTCGGATCTAGACATTACCAAAGGATGAACATCTACTACAGGTATCCATACGAACACGCTATCTTCAAAATGAGTAGTGTGTTAGCACTAGGTTTTCATGGCTCTCTTTGTTTGTGTTTTCTAAAGGAAACTTGAATGCATTCTTACTTTTTAGAAAACCCTAAAAATGTGTATATATATCTTAACTATTAAGATATACATGCCAACCATATATCTTTAGAGATACTAATAAGATAACATCCTATTTTGTTTTTACTTTTAAAATAAAATTGATATATAAAGAAATTATATAAAATTGTTAATTATCTTACTTATAAATTAAGAAAGTAGTAAACCCAATTTTGCTTTTGGGCCTATTTTAAATGTGTTACCTTGTAGGTTCACATAATGTTTCTTCTAGCAAGACATTATGACTACCCAAATTATGTAAAGGTCATTAATCCAACTTAAACTATCTTACAAATATGTAATTTTTTCAATCTAACTTATTGAGGGGCCCAAAGATATATTTCTCATAAATACATGAGGGATAAATTTCTTCTCAATTACTCATATTCCTCTATATAATTTACTCTATGTGTAATATTAGTTTGTATGATCATCTTATTACAGATAATGTTGAACTAATTCAAAACATGAAGTTCATCATCTTGGAATTCATGGTGATTTTAGATTAGAGAATTAAGTTAATACTATTGCCTGAGAATCACTTATGATAGTTTATTCATGTAGTGTTCTCATAGTGGTTTCGTCTAATATAATATTTCTTAATCATATATCTATATGTTTGACTTAATATCTCATATCCATGACTAATAAAACATAGTCATCAATCAAAACACATATTAGTCTTCATTCATTATTATCCTAATAACAATAATCAACTAGGGACAATTTAGAATAAAATTCTCTATAGTTAAGGGTTTTACTATCAAGTCATATACTTGATGACCTTATGCATAATTAAATATTCATGAAATTTATCATTTAGCCATAAACATAACATAATAGAGATATTTGATGAAAATGCAACCATGACATTAATAAAAATATCCATTATACAAATTTGGCCTAGGGCACATAAATAATAGTCTCCCATTTGCACTAGGCCTAATAAAAAATGTATAAAATACCCATTAACCTAGCATGACTCTCATGTTTTAGCTATGATAATGGTTTAGTGAATGGATCAACAATATAGTCATTGGTTGACACTCTACATATCTTCACATCTCCGCTCTCAATGATCTCTGAAATAAGATTAAAAAAAAAGCTTGAGTATTTGTTTGGATCATTGATACGATCTTGGTTCCTTAGCCTATATTATGGCTCCATTATTATCACAATACAAGTCCATTAGATTTGAAATGCTATGGATAACATCTTATCCGATGGTAAATTCTTAATCCAAATAGCTTCTTTAACTACTTTTGAAGCAGTTATATACTCAACTTTCATTGTAAAATCAATCATGGTGTCTTGCTTTGAACTTTTACAGCTTAATGCACCTATATTTAAACAAAACACATAACTTGACTATGCTCGAAAGTCATCCTTGTCAAACTAAAAGCTAGTATCTGTCTAACCACTCACAACAAGCTCATTTTTTTTATCTTTTATATATTAAGAATGTATCCTTACTTTTTGTTAAGTACTTAAGGATATTCTTAACTATTGTCCAATGAATTTCATCTTGATCTAACCGGTACCTGCTCGTTGTACTTAATGCATTGTGATATTAGGTTGAGTGCATAACATGATATACATGATAGATCTAATAACAGAAGCTTATGGGATCTTATTAATGAGCTCTCACTCATCTTGTGTCTGTAGACAATAAGTCTTCCTAATAGTTATGCCATGTGACATTGGCAAGAATCCTTTTTTAAAATCTTGCATATTGAACCTATTCAATACCTTATCAATGTATGTATGGTGACTTAGGTCAATAAGCCTTTTAGATCTATCCTTATAAATCTTAATGCCTAAAATGTAGGCAGCTTCACCTAAGTTTTTTATTGAAAACATTTTCTTAACCATAATTTAACATTTTGTAGGGTAGGGATATTATTTCCAATGAATAATATTTCATCAACATATAGCATAAGGAAAACTATTGTACTCTAACTAACCTTCATGTAAACATAAAGTTCCTCTTTATTTTTTATGAAACAAACTCTTTCACTGCTTCATCAAAATGAAGATTCCAACTCTAAGATGTTTGCTTCAATCCATCAATAGATCTTTGAAGCTTGTAAACCTTTCCAAAATTCTCAGGATTAACAATACCTTTTAGTGGTATCATATACATATCCTCAAGAAGATTTCCATTAATGTTGTTTTGACATCTATTGCCTAAATCTCATAATCATAGTATGCAGTTATGGCAAGAAGAACTTGAATGGATGTGAGCATGGTAACTAGCAAAAAGGTTTCATCATAGTTCATACCATATGTTTGCTTGTAACCTTTTACAACCAGCCTTACTTTATAGGTATACACATTGCCATCCATGTTTGTTTTCTTTTTAAAAACCCATTTACACTAATAGTCTTTAAACCATCAAGTGGATCTATCAAAGTCTATACTTGATTATCATACATAGGTTGCGTTTCAGATCTCATGGCCTGTAGCCATTTCTCAGAGTCTGCATAATCCATAGCCTCTTCATAGGATGTGAACTCACTTTGGTGTACAAGCATCACTTCATTATTGTCAGTTAAGAGAAATCCATATCTCTTAGGGCTCTGACATGTTCTTATAGACCTTTTTAGAGCTTGTGTTACTTGTACAAGTTTAATAATTGCTTGCAAATCCTGTTAAGATTCCATAGGCGATTTAATGTTATCTTATTATTCTTGAATTTCTTAAAGTTGAACTTTACTCCCACTTGTTCTTTTAGAAATGAACTCTCTTTCTAAGAAGACACCATTTCGAGCAACAAGCACTTTGGTATTAGAAGTATTGTAGAAGTTTAGTTTATTTAGGATATCCCACAAAATGGCATTTTTTTTATTTAGGAGCTAATTTATCAAAAATTCAATGCCTCACATAAGCACCATAGCCCTAAATCTTTAGAAAAGATAAATTGGGAGATTTCCTAGTCTATATCTCATATGGTATTTTTTCAACTACCTTTGATGAAACTCTTTTTAATATGAACGTAGTAGTTTCCAAGGCATACCACTAAAAGGAGATTGGAATATTTGTCCAACTCATCATAAAATGAACCATATCCAATAAGGTTCAATTTCTCCGTTCAGATACACCATTCCATTATGGTGTTTCTGGTGGAGTTACTTATAAGACTATCTCATAATCTTTAAGATGATTAGTGAATTCTTGGCTTAAGTATTCACCACCTTGATTTGATTGAAGTGCTTCAATATTTTTATTAAATTGGTTTTGTACTTTATTTTTGAAAATTTTGAATATTTCAAAATTTATATTTCATAAGATATATATAGTCATACTTGTTATAATCATCTGTAAAAGTAATGAAGTACTAGAAACCTCCTTTAACATTTGAACGTAATGGTTTGCATACATTGGTATGTATTAAGCCTAATAAATTATTAGCTCTTTCACTATGCCTTATGAAAAGTGTTTTAGTTATTTTGCCCAATAAATAAGATTCATATGTTTCAAATGATTTAGAATCAAATGAATTCAAAAGTCCATATTGTTGGAACTTTGACATGTATTTCTTATTTATGTGGCCCAAATGACAGTGCCAAAGATAGTCAAAATTTAAGTAATTAGATTTATGCTTCTTGATATCAGTATTATAGATGGACTCAACATTATTGTTTTCAAGATTTAAGACATAAAGACCATTCAATGAGCATAACCATAAAGCATGTCATCATGAGAAATGAAGCATTTATTATTATTATTATTAAATTAAAAACCTTCCATGTCTAAACAAAAAATACAAATAATTTTCCTACTCAAAGCAGACACATAATAACAATTATTCAATGTTAAAACAAGTCCACCAGGTAACGCTAACTCATAAGTTCCTACGAGTAAGGCAACAACTCTTGCTCCATTTGCAACTCATAGGTTCCTCTTGCCCTTGGCCAAAGATTTACTCCTTTTTAGACCCTGTACATTGTTACAAATGTGAGATCCACATCTAGTATCTAATACTCATGAAGTGGATTTAGAAGTAAATAAATTGACTTTTATAAAATGAATACTTCAAGCAGTAACATGAATGTCCCTTTTATTTTTCAGATCATCCAGATAAAGCTTGCAATTTCTTTTCTAATGGCTTGGCTCGTTGTAGAAATGACATGATACTTCCTTTGGAGGTTTGGGCTTAGGGTTTGGCTTAGGCTTCTTTAAGTCCCTTGGAGCCATTTTGTTTCCCTTTCCCTTTTCTTTCTTTTTCATATCTTTCCCTTTATTGACCATCAAAACATCTTTGATATTGTTCTTAATGTTTTCTTCAAAAGTCTTAAACATCCTATGTAATTCAAAAATAGTTTTATCCATATTATGCATGTTGTTATTCATAATGAACTCATCATATACATCAAGCAGGGACCAAAGAATAATGTTAAGTGGTTCGGCTAATGATAAGGCTAAGTTTCTACAAGTGTTCAAGATGACCCTTCATCTTCGAAACATGAGCACTGATTGAGCTACCAGCTGCTAACTTACACAATAGTATAGTCTTAATGGTATTGAGCCTTCAATTTGGGCTTTCACTTAGAACATTTCCTTGAGATGACCCATTATAGTATAAGCCTCCATTTCCATCAATGGCTTCTCAAGCTCTTACTCTATGATACCAAGTATTAGGCAAATGACATCTATTGAGTCATTGAGATGCTTAGTGTGAGCATCACTTTAAGTTCTAGGAGCATTAATAGCAGGTTTTGTAAGGATAGGTTGATCTAGGACATATTCCTTCATTTCTTACTTAAGAACAATTCTCAAGTTTTTGTACCAATTAAGGAAATTAAAACCATTCAGTTTATCCTTCTCAAGGATCGATCGCAATGATAATTTAGAAATGTTGTTTGAAGCGATAATCTACAATAAAGATATATAAAGTGCAATTAGCATTTTATTAAATATTAACTCCCACTAAATTTTATCAATACATTAACCCTTAAATTAGAATTTTTAAAAAATTGAAATTTTAGTGGGCCAAGATTCATATTTCATCTAATTCTAAGTAAGCTTTAGCTTATCACTTAAAATTTGGTTATTTAGGTAGGTAACACTTTACTAATTATATCTTATGTAACTCTTAGATAACTATGGGATATTGACATCATATGTACTAGTTTATCCTATCTAATGCCTTAGGTTCAAAACTATTTTGGTAACCTAGTTAAGTCTAACCATTACAAACTTATGGATATCACCATTATCCATCTTGTCTTACTAAGATGGCCTAATATACTTTACTTTGGAAAAAACTATATTTATGAATCAAAGTCTTAAAAGGTGTTTGAATTATGCTAGACATTTTCACGACTTAATTTTATTGAGGGATTTTGCTAGTTTTTCATCCTATTATTTACAACTATGTTATAACTCATATATCACATGCATTGCATCATAAATACCCATATATAATAATAATGAACATAAATCTGTCATAGCATGGCTTTTAATCTAAATTGATCTTCACAAGCTAATATGAAGATCTAAAAGGTCAATCCTAAAAGGTAAATCTTCATCTCCATAGATTTGCCCAGGTTGCCATTAAGGGTCTTCACCTCATGCCTTGAAGGTCACCATCTTGTGTCATGGGAATCACTATCTTATGCCTTAAAAATCTCCATTACAAGTAGCAATTTACATAGTTGTAATCTATATTATTATGTTGCTACTAATAAGATAAATGATTACAACAAAAATAAATGGCACACAAACCGTAATTAAAAATTAAAACTCTTGAAAATAAATAAACTAAAAAGCCAATCACATTAATCTAAAAGACCATGTCATGCACCATGTAAAAACAAATAACAAAAATAACAAACATATGCTAAAGTGATTATGTTAGGCCAATTTATAATTTATGTGAAGAATCCATCCAGGTCAATAGGTAGCACCCCTTACGGAGTCCTAGGAACAACGATCTTGGCAACGGTCTCCCTAGCAAGTTAGCAGGTAGGGGTCAAAATGGCAGTGCCCTTGAAAAGTGAACTATTTACCTTACTTATTTGTATGAGTTGCTGCCTAAATTCCATTAGGTTTAATCGATTAGATTAATTGATCTATTGGTAATAAATCTAATAATCATTATTTAATGCTTAATCAGGTTTGTTGGATTTGTTAATCTATTCAAAACAAATTATTCATATTCAATGATTAAACTGACCATATAACATCAATAAATCTATTGGAAATAAATTGCCACAAATTTAACAATTAAATAGTCCACCATGATTAACAACATGAAAAAATAAAATGTATGAAACTTATTAAACTGTAATATTAATCAAATTAATGACAAATCATAAGAAATAATAAACGTATTAATCAAATCAAGACTATCGAATCATTTAATCATATTAAACCCTAAAACACATTAATCTAATTAATGTATTATTTTCATTTTTCAAGCAGTTAATCAAATCGCCTTTAAACTAATCCATTTTACATCAAACCTTTGAAATGATTTTCAACTAACACATTGATCCTCACATATATAACACTTATACGCATAACAATATCAAATTATATATAATCGAATTTGCAAGTGGCTCAGATACCACTATTGGATTTAGTAGAATGAACATAATGGAAAAAAAAAAAATCTAAAGCATACAAAACTCACCAATGATCTATATGTTTCAATTAAATTGATGAAAGGGATGTAAAATCTAACTAATTCAAACAAGAAAGGCAAGATTGTTGGAAGGCAGAAAAGGGGTTTACACTGATAACACCCTACCTCAAGCTTAGAGTTGTATCTAGACATTACCAAAGGATGAACGTCTTTTACAAGTATCCACATGAATAGGCTATCTCTAAAATAAGTAGTGTGCTAGAGCTAAGGTTTTTGTGACTCTTTCTTTTGTGTTTTCTAAAGGAAATGGGAATGCATTTTTACTTTTTAGGAAACCCTAAAAACGTGTATATATATCTTAACTATTAACATATACATGCCAACCATGTATCTCTAGAGATGTATATAAGATAATATCGTATTTAGTTTTAACTTTTAAAATAAAAAAATATCTAAATAATTTAAATAATATCTCTAATTATTTTAATTATACATAGAGAGAGCAATAAACATAATTTTGCTTTTGGGTATATTCTAAGTATGCCACCTTGTAGGTTTGCATAATGTTAATAGTACTCCAAAACCTATTTCTGGCCCACGAGTTATAAATAACCTCTAGCAAGACATTATGACTACCTAAATTATGTGAAGGTCATTAATCTAATCTAACTTATCTTACAAATAGCATTGTAATCTTTTTGTTATATTATATCTCAATTGAACATAAGATATGGATCATGTCATCCTTATATAATTTAATTATTTCTTGATCTCCTAGTAGACTGATGCAAAATAACATTGATAATCTCTATCAATTCATTTCCACATGGCCATATAATCTTTTTAGTCTAACTTATTTAGGGCTCAGAGATATTTTTCATAAATATGTGAAGGACAAATTCTTTTTCAATTATTCATATTCCTTTATATGATTTACTCTATTTCCAATATCAGTATGTATGATCATCTTATTAATGATAATGTTAAACTGTATCAAAACATGAAGTTCATCATATTGGAATCCATGGTGATTTTTAGGTCAAAGGATAAAGTTAATACTATTGCATGAGAATATAGTCTATCCATGTAGTGTTCTCATAGCGGGTCAGTCCAATACAGTGTTTCTTAAACATGTATCTATGTGTTTGACTTAATATCACATATCCATGACTAGTAAAATATAGTCATCAATCAAAACACATAATAGTCTTCATTCATTATTATCCCAACAACAATGATCGACTAGGGATAATTTAGAGTAAATTCTCTACATTTAAAGGTTTTATTATCATGTCACATATTTGATGACCTTAACCATAATTAACTATTATTGGAATTTATCATTTAGTCATAAACATAGTATAATAGAAATATTTAATGAAATGCTATCATGAAATTAATAAAAATATCCATTATAAAAACTTAGCCTAAGGCACATAACTAACAATGGTAAAAATGGTTTTGACATGGCTTATCTTTATTTCTTTTCTTTTTTTTTTTTTTAAAAAAAAAAAGGTTCAAAATGGCCTACTACTACAATGTCAAAAGTTAAAATGCCATAATAAAAAAAAAAAATCAACATGAAATAAGTTAATGGCGTTTGTTGTGTGGGTGTTTAACATTGCTGCCCCACTAATGAATTGAGTGGTTGGGGATGGTTGCCTAAAAGAATAATAAAAGGAAATGTTATTTCGTGTTAAATTCAATTTGAATTTTTATTAAATTCATTTAAAGGAAATATTATTTTTGTTAGTAAAAGGAAATGTTATTTTTGTTGAATTCAGATTGAATTTTAGTTTGAATTTTATCTTCAGTTTATATAAATATACTTTTATAAAAATTTTAATATCAAATTTGGATAAAGTAAAAGGAAATGTTATTTTTGTTAAAATCAGTTGGAATTTTAGTCTAATATTAGGCATAGGAACTATTATCTTCCTCTGCAAAATTCATTTTGAATTTCACAAATTCATATTAGTAAAAGGTAATATCAATTATTTTATCTTCAAGCTTTTTAAACTTTGAGTCCACTTTATGATTCAATATGTTTATTTTGGCATTGAAAGACTCCATATGAGAGAGGAGTTTTGATAAAATAAAATCATTAACTATTATAGATGTGGGAAGTTGAAAGGAAGGAAGGTGCGAAGAATAGGGAATGCCAACTTAATTATGTTGGGCTTCAACTTTAAATAAATTGATTTTGACTTAACAAAGTGTGAATAAAGCATCAATGAAATTAAATAGGTTTGTTCAATATGTTTTTTCATTTAAAACTCAATTCTTTTTTTTCAAAACATGTAAATTCAAATGCAATTATAGTTTAAACCTTCAAATTCATAAACATTAAGCTTCATTGGCTTGAATTTCAAGTTTGTACATATTGGCTTGGATTTTTAGTAATTCATTAATTCTCAAAGGTATAAACCTTAAAGCCATAAGGAATTTTAATCTATTTTGAAAACCATTTTTAAAAATTGATTTCATGAATACAAACACATAATAATGACAATTAAGACACTATAATAAGCAAATAATGTGTATAAAAATTTATTTGATATAAAAAGATAGAGTGTAAACCAAACACTTTTTATTCACAGGTTTTGAATATATGTTTATATTTTTGTTGACAGAAATTTGTGAATTTGTTTAATGTAATTTGACATTAATTATGATTTCTTTTTTTTTTTTTACTGTAAAAGCAACTTTGGTGCTTCAATTTCATATAGAATAAGCATAATTTGGGTGGTGGTGCACTTCACTAGAAATTGTTATCATTTGAGTCTGCAAGTTTTTATTTTGCCTATTGTTTCTATTGCAGCTATGTAGATTTTTTAGTTTATTAAGCAAAGATGCTAAGTTAATTATTTGTGATGAGATGACAATATAGTTAACTTTTTTATTAGATTTTTAGAGATTTGTGTTCTTGCCTAGGAAAAACACAATTCTCAATTTGTGTTATTGCCTTATAAAAATAAAATTTATGTTCACCCATTTAGGGGCTTTAATCTTCACCCTTTTAGGTTCAACTTATCTCATTATACCATAGGATTTCCTCTCAAAAGATGATTATGCTATCCAAAAAAAGCTTTACTTTTTGGATCATAAGGCTTAAAAGCTTGTAATGTGAGGCTCAAAGGCACACTGGTTGAAGCCTTTTTTTGAGTGTTTGTTATATCACATTACTCATGTCTTAATAATCTGTTATGTGTGGATTCAGTTTAAAATTGTTGTTTACTTTATTAAATATTAAGTGTTTTTTTTTTTTTTGCTTTATAATGATGTGTATAATGTCGGGTATTTGGTGACCCAAGAAGAATTAGGAGTGAAGGAATAGTTATGAAATTGTAGAAGTTTTTAATTAAACCTGTGTTATATGTGGAATCAGTTTAAAATTGTTGTTTACCTTATTTTGTACTAAGTGTTATTATTTTTGTTTGCTTTATAATGATGTGCATAATGTTGAGTATTTGGTGACCTTAGGAGATTAGAGGAAAAGGAATAATTATGAAACTGTATAAGTGTTTAATTGAATATGTGTTATGTGTTGATTTAGTTTAAAAGTGTTATTTACTTTATTTCATACTAAGCGTTATTATTTTTGTTTTCTTTATAATGATGTGTATAATAAGCATTTAGTGATCGAGGAGAATTGACAGCGAATGAACAATTGTGAAACTATAGAAGTGTTTAATTGAACCTATATTATGTGCGAATTTAGATTAAAATTGTTGTTTACTTTATTTTGTAATAAGTGTTATTATTTTTGTTTGCTTTATAATAATGTGTATAATGTTGAGTATTTGGTGATCCGAGGAGAACTGAGGGAGAAGGAATAATTACAAAACTATAGAATTGTTTAATTTAACCTATGTTATATATGGATTCAGTTTAAAATTGTTGTTTATTTTGTACTAAATGTTATTATTTTAGTTTGCTTTACAATGATGTGGATAATGTCAAGTATTTGGTGACCCAACAAGAACTAGTGACTAAAGAATAATTGCATAATTACTAAATTGTTTAATTAAACCTATGTTTGTGTTTCCTTTTTAGGAATAAGATAACCCTAAAAGAGACATAACACAACTAAAGAAATAAGATAAACCCTAAAGAATGAAATAAGATAACCCCTATTCAGAATAAAATAACCCTAAAATACACAAATTTTGATTTAGTCCGTTATAAATTATGTTGTTATAGTTTAATGATTTTCACATGTTCATAACACTGCAACCTAAAAATTTGAAACTATTGAGTTTATATTCTTAAATAGCCACTATGCTACTTAAGCTCTGGAATCTCGTTCAGTGTTTGTGTCGTAGGATATTGTGAGATAAAATTAAATTGTCCAAGTTGGACAGTTTAGAAATTCGACGTCTGTATGTGAACTACGAAAATGAAAGTGTTTTCTTTAATATGTAGAAACTCAGTCATATCTCCTATTATTCTCCAGATGCATAATGAAATAAGTGCTTATTCATGTGATGACACTAAATGGGTATACGTCATATCGATGCATACTTTATCATATTATACATTTGAAGAATTGTAAGGAGATGCTGCCAAAATTTTTACATATGTATGAATATAATGCTTCTATTCATGGTCTTAAAGATGATCCATTTTTGAATGAGTAGGTTCCTACCTATAAATTTATAAATGGATTTACAAGCACTTATAATTAAGTATAAATTTAATTTAATTTTAATGCATTATCTTCTGTAATTATCATAGGAAGGAAAAATGAGACTTGATCAATAATAGATGTATAAAAGATTTAATGATGGTCTTCTAAACTCAGAGTTTATGAGTAGGATGAAACAATTTATTGAATTCACATGTAGTCAACCAGCACTGAATGATGAAAATAGGATTAGATGTCAATGTAACCATTGTAAGTGTCATAATTGCATATTTCTTGAAGTGGATACTACTAAGATGCATTTGTATAAAAATGGTTTATTTTTGTGTCAAATTATTGTACTTAGACTTTACTTGAGGAAATTGTTAAGGGTGATAACTAATATGGAAATGATGTCCATGAAGAATTTGTTACAACAAATACTACTAAATCATCAAATCCATAACAGATAATGGTATTGGATGTAGGAGGTCCTAATTTTGATCCCAATGAGATGGAGAAATCATTGAATCCTAACGTTCAAAAGTTTTACAACATGTTTAAGGCTACAAAGCGAACTTGTTCCTCAGTTGTAAAAGGCATTCATAGTTATTGCTTATTGCTCAATTAATGTACATGAAATCAAAACAACACATGTGAAAATGAAATTTTGATGACAAGGTTTGAATAATGAAAGAGATTACTCTAGATAATAGTATGATACCTGATAACTTTTACAACACTAAGAAATTAGTGCAGGGTATGAGACTACCAATAGAAAACATTCATTTTTGTGACAATGGTTTCATGATATATTAGGGCGAAGACAGTGAATTGATTAGTTGCAAGTTTTGTGGTCATGTTTGGTATACGAGGTATCATCGTGAAGGTGGTCATCAATGTAAAATTCTTGTTCCTTATAAGAAGATATACTATTTTCATATAACTCCTCAATTGCAAATATTATATACATTGGCATGCTAAGCATCAGGTTGAAGATGATGTTATGTGTCATTACTTAGATTCTTTTGCTTATAAGCATTTCAATAAAAATACATCGATATTGTGCAACTGAAAATGAAAATATTCAATTAGGTCTTTGCACTAATGGGTTTTAATCATTTGATTAATTGAGACAATAAAATTCTTCATGGCCGATAATTGTCATGTCATATAATTTGCTACCTTAGTTGTGTATGAAGGATGCCTATATGTTCTTCTCAGTGTTAGTTCCAAAGCCAAAAAACCCTAAGGATATATAGAATGTGTTTTTACAACCACTTATTGTGAAACCAAAATATTTGTGGAATGAGAGTATACAAATACACGATATTTTGAAAAATAAAATTGTTAAATGCAAGCTGCTTTTATATGGATAATAACTGATTTCCATACATATACAATGTTGTTAGGGTGGAGTATGGCTAAAAGGTTAGCTTTTTCCTATTGCATGGATAAGACTGATACTTTTACTCTTTTAAAAAGTAAAAAGCAATCATGGTTTGATAACCATAAAAAAACTTTTACTATTAGATCATCCATTTCTAAGGAACAAAACATCATTCATTAAGAATAAAACAATGACCAAAGGTCCACCACCTATTAGATCTAGAGCTGAGATATCGAACGAGATAGATCAATTAAGTCTAAAGAAGGTCATTGAATTGGATATCAATGAGATCAATGGTTTAATATGTAAGAATTATGGTTGGAGAAAAGAAATAATCTTTTAGGATTTTCCATATTAGAGTTCAAATCTAATTTGGCATAACTTGGTTCTATTGCACGTTTAAAAGAATGTTTTCGATAATGTATTTAACACTGTCGTGAAGGTAGATGAAAAAATGAAGGACATAATAAAATCTCAATATGATTTGTATCAATATTATCGTCTCCATGAGTTAGAATAGAGTGCTACAATCGGAAAGTACCCCAAAGGTTATTACATGTTGCACAAGTGATCGAAAAAAGTTTTGTGTGAATGGGTAAAGAATCTCAAATTTCCTGATAGATATATGTCAAACATGGCCAGATGCATGGATATGAAAGAACACTTAAGTTGTTTGAGATGAAAAACCACGATTTTCATGTGTTTCTGCAGTGATGAATACCAATTGCATTATATGAACTACTACCTAACAATGTGCGGAAGGAGTTATAAGATTAGGCCTCTTTTTTAAAGGATTTAACTATTACTATTATAACCATTAATAATGCAACTTGAGGATGAGATTCCTATGATTCTTTGTAAGATTGAGCATATATTTCCTTGAAGCTACTTCGACTCAATAGAACATCTTTCGATTTACTTGGCTTATGAAGTAAAAATAACTAGCCTAGTGCAATATCAGTGGATGTAGCCTTTTGAGAGGTAATTAATAGTTGTCATCCAAATGTATAAGTATTATTTTGATTTGTATATATAATGTCTTATATGTATAAAAGCAATATCATACGTGCCTACGAAGGTTGAAAATTAACATGAGAAACAAAACAAGAGTTGAGGGTTCAATATTTAATGTATAATTAGTGGAAGAAGCATCATTTTTTTGTTCACACTGCTTTGAAGATCATCTCAATGGGAAGTATTGAAAAGTGTAATGCATCAATGACAGTTTTGAGATGCAAGGGAAGAACATTGAGGAAATCTATCGATATTTAAATATCTCGATTGCATATTTGGAAAGGGAAAAATAAGATTCATGATGGAGAAAGAATATAATGATACTCAATGCTACATTTTATTAAATTACTCAAAAGTGAAACCATTTATTAAATAGTTGATAATTTATTTATTTTCATAAATCCAATATATATATTTGTGTGTGTGTGTGAATTTATTATCTTAGTACATATGTATTTGTTTTTTTCCCTTGTAGAATTTATGTTGAAGAGTTAAAGCAACGTCAACCAAACATTGCTAGTCATAAAGCTTATGTTAAACTTGAAAATGAATTTGCATCTTGGTTTGAAAAAAATGTGAGTATTGATATTCCATTATTTGTGTTTAGATGTGTACATACATT
Organism: Omphalea diandra; assembly: GCA_949677035.1. NCBI lineage: Eukaryota > Viridiplantae > Streptophyta > Magnoliopsida > Malpighiales > Euphorbiaceae > Omphalea > Omphalea diandra. Next base: position 2,752 of record CATIWR010023425.1, on the reverse strand, counting down.
GGCTCTAAATTTATTAGTTATGAAATTGATGGGTATCTATTTTAGGTGCATAATCCATCACATAAAATCCATAACAAATACATAAAGGATCTAGCAAAAGGTCCATTATGAATTATTATGTCTTATTCAGAGTGTTATGTAAATGGATATAAATTTCACACTAAAAGATATGGTTCTCATATAGCTACTATGAGCAATGGTGTGTATAAAGGCACTAATTACAGTGTAGATGAAAGTGACTTTTATGTTTGGTTGATTGAAGTTATAGAGTTGGAGTATCCAAAATTGCCAATTAAGAGAGCCATATTATTTAAGTATGAATGGTTTGATAAGCCAAACTTAGGTACTAAAGTTCATTCAAAATATAAACTTATCAAGGTGAACCATAAACAAAGTTTTAATAAGTATGAGTCATTTATTCTGACAATGTAAGCTTGTCAGGTGTATTATTGTGGTTACACTAGCTTAAAAAAAGATAGAAGTGATTAATTGTTTATAAAATTAAAGCTAGGAGAAGTCCAAATTCTAAAATCATCTACAACGACTTCAATGTCTCATGTAATGTTGACCTTCAAAGATAATGATATTGATGCTCATTTTATTACAATTATAGAAGATGAAGAATCTAAATCCTTGAATGTTCTAAATGATGAATATGTAGAAATTAAAGATGACAAATGTTGAAGTAGAATATGCTATAGAGATAGAGTTGGAATTAGATGGTGAGGATTAAGAAACTAATAAGGAAGAGGATTTATACAATGATAATGATACTGAAACTAATTAGAGGTACTTTGTACATATATTATGTTTATTTGTCTTTATTACTATGTTTAAAGTAGTGAACATTTTTTTAATGATGTATGTGTTAATAAATTGATCAATCTATTAGTTTTATTTGACTATTATTTAATTAGCTATTATTATACATCACGAGAGGGAAGAGTAATGATATTAGTAAAGGCACGGGTCGCAAGAGATCGATGTCGGACACTATGGACCAAGAGACAGTGGGGCAAGGTATACATCCCTCACCTACTCGTCCACCATTACGACCACCATTTTGCCCCTTACCATCAGTCCCAATATCAGCACCATCTCTATCATTACTTTCCCACCTTCACCATCAGCACCTTATCCATCACTATTCCCAACACCTTCGACAACAACGTCAACTACACAATCTTGTGCAAAGAAGACATCTCATATGCCATCAATGTCATTAGTGTCTAAGTCAAATATTGGTAGAATGATGCTTAAACTCGTCAATGCGTATTACGTAGCTTGTGATTTTTTTATTTATATTTATTTATTGCTTAATAACTATTGATTTTTTGCATTAAAATAAAATATATAACTGAATATATAATTCTTTTTTTTTTTGTTAATGTTGCATAATTTTACATATTTCCTATTTATTATCTCTTACTAATTTATTTATTATCTGTTTATTTTAACTTGTTCACTTTTGATTAGTTACTCTTTGCTACAAAAACAATAGTTACATTTTAGGCCATACAAGTTTCTCTTATAGCTTAAGGTTTTTTTTTTGCTTCAACTGGATGCATCTGGACATGCATGGAAGACTGTGTTCCAAGCGACTAGAGACTTTTATTGAAAGGAGTTTAAGGTATAAATGAAAATGATATTATGTTATTGTTGTTGTGGGGATGGTTAAGTATAATTGAAAATCATAATTGATTATGTTATTGTAGATGTTTTGAAAAGAGTGTATCAATATTTTTTGTTATAAAATATTATTTAAAAGCAGGTCATTTTGGATACCATTAATATGAGGTCAGATAGGTTTTGATTATATCATATTTGTGTGTTGATTTTATTAAATTATTGTTTATTAATTTCTATCAATTTATTTATAAATTTTTTTTAATGTAAATGCATTGTTCTAACAAATTTTGCCTACTATTTTTTCAGAAGTATTTTACTTAGGATTCGTCATTTGAGGCACAAATAAGGGTGAGCAAACCAATCAGTTTGATTTGTTCGATTTCGTTCATTTTTTTTTATTAAAATCAGTTAAATCGAATTTTATATTTTACAAACCAAATCAAACCAGAATTTTGAAAATATCAACTAAACTAAACCAATTAAATTGAATTTTACAAACACATAAATTGAACGGAACCTATAAAATTTTGATTTTGTTTGGCTCTATTTAATTAAATTACATGTATTTTAAGTCTGATTCGATTCAAATTAATTTGATTTATGAATAATTTTAATTTATTCAGTTTTTTTATATAAAATATCAAACCAAAAACCAAAATTTTTTTAAATGAAAATCAAATTGAATCGAATTTATTAAAGGATTGAACTGAACTGAATCAAATTAAATCAGTTCGATTGGCTTTTTTGTTTGATTTGATTTTTGCTCAGCAGGTCGGTACATGATACATCGATAATTTGTCAAGGTAGAGAAAAAGTGGCAAAGGATCTTTGAGTGTCCCAGAGAATGTATGAGATAGCTAGCAAGAAGAGTGGGCCAAATCCGAATTTAAAAATGAAGTGCATAGACCTCGAAGAACCGACTTAGCAAGATGGGCGGCCTTAGCCCTGGTCCCTCACACCATTTTGGGGGTTCTATATTTATGACCGAATATCAGAGATATCTAGTGAGAATATATAAATATAAATAAATAAATAAATAAATAAATAAATATATATATATATATATATATATATATATATATATATATATATATATATATATATGTATGTATGTATGTATATA
>CATIWR010023423.1:0-15273 GCA_949677035.1 Omphalea diandra | reverse complement strand
TATATATATATATATATATATATATATATATATATATATATTATGTTTAACAAGTGTCAATGCACAACTCGCTTTGTAAGGCGAGTGTCAAAAAAGTGTCATAAATTCTTAATTAGAAATTGTGTTTTTTTGCTAAAATAAAAATAAAGGACGAGAGAACATTCAAAGAGAAAAATAAATTCAACAGTCAATTTTGAGCCTCGATCACTTATTGCAAAAGATGATCATATTTTTATTTTATTTATAATTTGTATTACAATCACAAAGAATTCAACAGTTAATTTCCCTACATATACATTTTTTATTACATTATATTATTTTGTAGAAATAAATTTTAATTGATAAAAGAAATTCAGGTCTAAAAACATTATTACATTCTCAATTTTTATTTATTGTATTTATTTAAATCAATAATTTTAAATAATAAAAGAAATTCAAGGTTTAGAAAAAAAATGTTTTGATTTAGTTAATAAAATAATGAAAATAATTTAAAAACATACCTATGTGATCTTGATTGAATCAATTTAAAGGATGAAGATTGAAGAAGTTTATTAAAAAAATGAAAGAATGGTAGACTGACGGTTGCAGTAAACAAAAGGAGGAAAAGGAATAATATTATGACAGGTCTTTTAATGAGTTTTAGGGTTATAATTTTTTTTTTCTAGTTTTAATATTGTAGTGCTTGACTATTAAAAACGGCAAAAAATCTTGAATAAGCAAAAAGGAATGGCCCATAAAAAGAAGTGAAAAATAAACTAAAGTTAAAGCGGTTATGTTAGATTAAGCTTGACACCCGTGTCTATTATATATATATATATATATACACGAATAAGTCAGAGATCCATTGGATTTTAAATTTAAAATCCTAACTTGATCCAAAAATTTAAAAATTTTAAAAACTCTAATCCTAATTCAATTTAATCGAATCAGTTATCCTTTAATTTTCGGATCGGTTTATCGGATTTTCGGATTCATTTGTCCACCCTAACTATGAGCATGGAACTCTACACCCTAATTATATATTTAGCTTATAAAATATTTATTTTGCTATAGACACTATTATACTTTTATTTTATTTTTGTTAGTTAAATATTCTAAAAAAACTGAATTTGAATTACTTCAGTTTGCCTAATAAATCTTAAAATATTAAATATCATACGAGTTAGATATTGATAATTAACCAAAGCATGTTTCATTAGATTTTGTTTGACAAGTATAACTATTAGTTTATTTTAATATTAAATAATATATTTTAGTTATGTGATTTTATTTAAAATATCTTATGCCCTGACATATTAAAAATAACTATGTATAGTAGATATTGAGATTTTAAAACTTAAGTAGTATAATTTTAGTAAATTAATTTGGAAACCTATGGTACCTCTTTTATTAAATATCTAGAACCTATTTATGGTTAAGTTATTTTGGAGATATGTATTTGATAATTGAAGTTAAAGATCATTTGATTTGGAATATTGATTTTTTTATTTATTTTGATCACTTCCTGTTATCTCCTAAGCAATTAACGTCTTTGGATTGATTTTATCGTCTCATAAAATAGGAAATTTGGATTCTTCTTACGTCAATTGCAATTATTTGTTTTTGTGCTTTGATATAGCATTTGTTTGAGTTGTTTCGACTTAGCTTGTATCAGAGTTCACATGAGTGGTAGTTATACTACATGACATACATTTTTATCCCTTTTTAAAATTTCTTCGCATGAAAATATTTAAAAGTTTGACAATTACTTTGAAATATATTTACAAAATGTTTTTAATATAAATCTTTGGCAGATTGTTTTTGTTACTTGTTTATAATTATTTGTGAACTGTGGAATTAAATGTTTCTTAAATATTCCATGTATCTAGAGCTCATAGGCTTCTAGGAACAAGCCTTTCAATTATTTAAAAATTTCTTTTGTTATTATGAATACATATAGTTTGATATTTGTAAATTTAAAATGCTTGATTATACTTTATTTAAGTTATTGATCCTGAAATGTCTAAATTTTGAATTTGTTGTTATCTCATTTTTTTAGCTTTGTTATATATCTTATTACTATTATTGAGATATGAATTTCTATTATCTGCATTCTAAATTGTATTTTGATGCCATTTGAATGAGTTTTAATTTTTAAACTAGTATTTAGTATCAAGTTATATGTTATTTAGGACTCACAGTGTGCACCATCATGGCAATAGGATTGTGTTACTTATTGTCATGTATCATAATTCATTGAGTATTGCATTAGAGTCATACATTGATATCCGTCAAATAGGAGATTTATATTTGATTATTCAGTAATACACTTACCATTCGAGCTTTTAGTGATATAGACTATCATCATCCTAGAGTACAAAACCGAAGGATTTACCGTGAAATGTTTTATGGATTGAAATGAATTGATGTTGATTTTAACATCCTTATTGGTTTTAATACTTAAACTAGATATCAATTGTTTATAACATTAGCATATTTGGAAAATATAAAACTATTATGAAATTATTTGAGCGGTTGTTTATTCCTATTCCATTGTGTGCTATAATTATTATTTACTAAGCATTAGCTCAATCCATATTTACTCTATTTTTTTTTCAAATCCTTAGATAATTGTAGATTGTCCAAGTTTTGGTCTACTCTTCCTTGGAGGATCTATTTTATCTATTTTGATATTTGTTAGGTATGCCCGAACTCCATTTTTTCACGGGCTAATTTTAATATAATCATTTGGATGATTTTATTTGTTTATATTTGATAGAGACTTCACAGTTTACTTTTGGTATTCTTTTGATTTAATATTACTTGTTCAGATATTCTATTGAATATTCGGAGACAATATTATTCAAGTTAATAATTTTTAATTATTTCTTTATTTCCTTAGAGTTATATTTGTCTATCTAGACTTGTATAAATTAATCTAATATTAATTTATGTATCGGTCATGGTGCTAAATTGAGTCGTGACACTCATCTAGTATGCCTCTAATAGCTTTGATCTTATGTGTGTTAAGAACATAAGCAAATTGATTTGAACAAGAAAAGAAAAGGCATACCCCTTTCACCATTCAATTTCCAGTTATCATTCAACGCTGCAAAGCCTTTGTAGAGAATTCATCAATTAAGTCAAAAACATCATGAATTGCTTCTTTTAGCTCACCAAGCCAATCTATAACTTGTTTACTCTTCGAAAACTACTCATCTTCATCAAGAAGGATAGACTGGATAGTAGAATTTGTATTCTTGAGTTTATCAAGGTCATCTTCGACACTCCACCACAAGCCAATCTCCTGGATTGCAAGAGAACCCAACTTTGTTATTATTCCTCCAACAACATTAAAGAGGATTGCTACCATTTTAGTGTTAAGGAGGAAGCAATAAGCTAGAAGAGAGAATTTGCAGATGTTAAGGGCTTCAAAAGATGATGGTATATGTAAACTGGATGACGAAGCATAAAAATCATGTTCAACATCTATAACAGGAAGATTAGCCTAGGTTGTCATAAAACTATATTCATTAAATTAATTTGAAAGATAAGGGTATTATATTGGGCAACCACTAAGCATATTTTAATTTTAATTATATCATAATTTATTTTCATTAACATTTTTAAATACAACTTGTTAGATTAAACTAGTCGAATTCAAACCCAATTAAACATCAAGATATTCAACCCAAAAAAAAATGACTTCAAAAGGGATCTAAACAATAGTTACTTAAAAGGTGGTACGCGTCGAATCGTGGAACGGGTATGACTATGTGATACCCTATGATTTATATTTATAGTACTCTGAGGGTAGACTTAGTCATTTCGCTCTTTCATAATATGGTATATCAAAAGTATACTTTTGGGTCCTTTAGTAAACATTAATGAGTTTTTTAATTTATAATTAGTCATTAATGTTTTTTATAAGTCAACCATTTATTCAATAAATAAGGAAAGAAAATACAAAATAATAACAAATATCCAACTAAGCTTCTAGCTAGAAACAAAATCAAATCCCAAAAATAAAACAAACATTCAAAAACAATTCCCAATTTCGATATGTTGTGATTCTTGTCTAGTTTGGATATTTAGCATCTCTTTTAGCTAAGTTGATGCCTCCAAATCCTCACTCTCATCACATTGAATTTTCGAGTGTCTCAATTTCAACAAAATCATTTCTAATTACTAACTTTTTTTTACCAAATACCATATGAAGGATTCTTCAATTTTAATTTGTAACTTGGATTAGATAGAAAGAAAGGGTCGTTGAGAGAAAAAGAAAGTAAGAAGTGAATAGTTTTGCAAAGGAAACAACAGAAGCAATGTTAGTAAATGGTGTGTGTTTGTTAGATTATAGTGTTGAAATTTTTTATGTGGCCTAATATTAATTATGGGTTTACTTAATTATTTATAAAACGGACTGAATAATATATTTTATTAATTTGGGGTCAGCCCAATTAAAATGTGATCAATTGAGTTATGGGCTTGTGACACCTTTTGTGGGCCGATATGGAAGACGGTCAGTATAGGCCTATTTTAACATGGACCTGTGATGGGTGAGCCTGTTAAAATTATTATAAATAGGCTAGGTCCTCTCGTTTGTCTTTATAATGATTGACAACCCTAGTTGTTACACCTATCGTAGCTGTCTTGTGAGAACGTCAAGAAGAGGAAGACTTAGCTCACTTTTTCAACTCTTCTGACCTATTATCCGAGTGTTTTATTTTCAATGATCGGAATAATGGTGCGGAACGATTTGGGATTCAACGCGTAAAAAAGTATGCAATTTGTTTCCGCTTTCAGATCTACTGTGCAAACAAATATGCAATTTGTTTTCGTTTAATCATGAGTGATGTTCTAAATTCATGTACTAGATCCTGAATAAATTTTTATCAAATACCATATAAAGCTTTTAGCTAGAAACAAACACCCAATTAAGCTTCTAGCTAGAAACAAAATCAAATCCCAAAAATAAAACAAAACATTCCAAAACAATTCTCAATTCGGATATGTTGTGATTTTTGTCTAGTTTAGATACTTAGCATCTCTTTTAGCTAAGTTGATGCCTCCAAATCTTCGCTCTCATCACATTGAATTTTCGAGTGTCTTAATTTCAACAAAATCATTTCTAATTACTAACTTTTTTTTTACCAAATACCATAAAAAGGATTCTTCAATTTTAATTTGTAACTTGGATTAGATAGAAAAAGAGGGCCGTTGAGAGAAAAAGAAAGTAAGAAGTGAAGAGTTTTGCAAAGGAAATAACAGTAGCAATGTTAGTAAATGGTGTGTGTTTGTTAGATTTTAGTACTTGTAATTATTATTGGTTAAGATTAGGAAAGGACATTTCTCTTTTTGATTCATTTTCTAGCTGTAAATATTTGAAGATAAATACATAATTATCATTAAAGTATTATTATTTAACTATAATGTGTCATCTCCTTCAAAAGAAATTGATACTCCATTTTAAGATATCCCGATCCAGTGCTAAAGAGATCCAAAACTCAAAAGGACCGAGATCTAGTACTCGAGTACCAGATTATGGTATTGGGGGATGCGAGTAACTATGATATGAACCACCAAATATCCACTTATATATGTGAAAGTTGGATTTAACATTATATTCAAAACAAATTCACATATTGTTGGCACCGTAATTTGATTATGGGTAGCTGATTAGATTTAGTTAAATGAATTAAATTATTTAAAGCTCATTAGTTGGAAGCCAAAGAGGAATAAAATCCAAACTTTAGAATTTAAACTACGAATAGATAATTAAAAAGTAAAGAAAGTATGGTTACAAACTATCAAATGTTAAAGCACGAAACATAATGGAGCACTACCTTGATAGTGGAATCAAAACATTATCTATATATATAGTTAGAACAAAAAGGACCAAATTTTGATCAAATCAGCTTAATTTAGGTTTTTTTTTTTAATTTGTTTATCCCTTAATTGATGAATTCAAAAAATTGATTCAATTTCGTTTTATTTATAAAAATTACTTACTTCGTAATCAAATTCAAAATTTACATTATTTGTTTTAAGTACTTTGGATGTAAAAAATAAAAAATTAAAATTACGCTATAAATTTTCTTAGTTTCATTGTTCATGGCCATCCTATGGAGGGAGGATGGGTGTCAATATATTTTTGAGAGAACTGAAGTTTGATTATAGGATCAATTTAGAGTTGGATCTCTCCTTTATCGTCTAGTATACGCAAGATCACTTTGTGTTTATGAGAAAATTTTAAATTTTTATTTTTATGAGTTATACCCAAAAAAAAAAAACAAAGCACAACATCTATTAAGAGTAAGAAAATCATTAAAAAAATAACCAATAATTCTCAATAAAATAAAAATCAAAATTGTGTAGTTTAATTGGACAAAATCAATCAACTGTGACCATATTAATAAAATTCTAATTATAATTCCGTAATGATGAGAGTTAATTATCCACCATATGCGAAGAGCTTTTAAGGACAATACTATAAATTAATTCTATAAATGATTTTAAAGGACATGGCCGGCAAATTTGAAGTACGATTAAAGCCATGGATTATTTTCTCCAATTAATTCATTTTCTTCTATTTTGGTTTCTTACAGCCAACGTAGAATTTGTACAAACATAAATACCTTCCATTCTAAATAAACTCAATCAATAATTTTAAAGAATAAATTTCTAGTGATATTAGATTTTCACTCATGAAATAAGTAATAATAAATTAAATTGTTAGACATTCAAGCAAGATCTATGTTTAATTTTTTTTTTTTATAAATTGTTGAAAGGAAGAAATTATAAACACCATCGTCATATAACTCCTTTCAATCTTGATTAATAAAACAAAGAGAAAAATAATTAACATCAACACAATTAATACATTAATATGATAGCTGAAACAAAAAAATCATGGCATATACAAATGCCAAAGAACCACAGAAAAATCAAGTAACACATAAATTCACAAGCCTAAAATTATTCATATTTCAATTAAAAACCTGCAATACATAGGCCCTGAAAACGAGTGCATATTGCTCCAAGGTCAAACCCCATGGAATCCAACATTTACTGGTCAGAGCTCAATTTCAAAGTCCAGTTGGCCAGTGGTGTCATCATATTATCTACCAAAATATTAAATTGCATAAATTTCCATGCCTCGTGAAGGTAAACATCGTTAGAGATAAATAGATGGATCTATTTCATGTAGACTAGATAAAAAAAAATCTTTGATTCAATTTATGAAGCTTAAATTGACAAACAAAGATAAGCCAAAATTTTTTAGAAATATAAATATGAACCAACAGTGATAAAGATTACCAAATGCTGGACTGAAGTATTAACAGAACCCATTTAAAACATTACCAAAGGAGATGAGATGCAACTTACCTCCTGAAACATACTTTAGTTTACTCCAATTTCCCCAACGCATTCAAGCACTCAAGCCTGCAAATTATCCTAAATAAAAACACAACACAACAAAATCAGCACAAAGAATTTTTTTTTCATGAAGGGAAAATTAGAAGGATTAGTGGCAGTAGTAAGTATGAACCTGTCTCAAGTGCATGCATTGAATTCTTATAATCATTTCCTTTCTTGAATTATTACTCCGTCAATCACAATATTTGGGATGTGAGCAATGTTGGGCCAATCCAGAGCCATGTTGTTTCTCCATCTTTCTGACAGTTGTGGGCAGTCATTAACACTTAAACTAGAGATCTTGATGTGGCGCATCCACTCTGGTAATGACGTCATATTGGGACATCCTATAATAGCGAGCTCGAGTAGTGTCGGAACCTGTTGAAGCCCGACAGGGAGAGACACCAATTTCGGGAGATCTTTAAGTTCAAGATAGCGAAGGCTTTTGAGGGAATGCAGCCAATCATCTGGCAGAAATTCCACGTCATCGATGTCGCCGAGCTCGAGAGTATTCAACGAAACCTTCATTATCTGCTCCAATAATTTAATGCTAACGTTTCGCAGTGTCAAATTCTCGAGAGATGGAAATGGTGGCACTGAAGTCAGGTTAGGGCAAGATTCGATGCGCAATTCAGAAAGGAAATTAAACTTGGGGAGCTGATCTAGTACATCTGCCATTGATGATGATGATGATGATGATGTTCTCCGCCATCCCTTCAGATTAGGGCAATTCTCGAGTGTGAGAGTCATCAGGGGGTTGAATGATGATGATGATGGTGCAGATGATTCTCCATTAATATTCTCTTGACAATCTATGTAGTCCAGGTTGGTAAATCCATAGATCTCCAAGTTTTTTAGATAAGGGAATCGCTGTAAGGGCGGTAGATATTGAATTGCCGAAATTGCAAATGCAAAGGGTCACAAGATTTGTGAGACAAGAAAGCCAGCTGGGAAACATCATTCTTCCTCCGCCATTCATATTCAGCTCTTTAGATTCACGTCAGGCTGTAGATCTTCTGACGACAGCAGTTCAAAATCTGCATCTTCATCGTAATCTCCAAAACAAGTAACATCTTTCTCCCATGCTAATGTCAAGGTTTGAAGACGCTGCTTATCTTTCAAATTGGCTGCCTTAAATTCAAATTCAGCATCTTTCACATGTCTCAAGTTCACTATTTCTAGCTTTCCTGCCAAATCGCTCAAGCCCTGTAATTCACTTAGTCCGCTGCTATGTTTGCTGACCTCTTGGGCCACTACAAATCTGGTTAATTGCTTAAGGCAAGTTAATTGCCCAAGCTTAGGCGGCATGTGGGTTAAAGCATGACATCCTTCAGTATGAAGCTCCATAAGACTGACCAATTTTTTCACGCCTTTTGGCAGTTGTTTAAGAGATAAACAGTATTCCAGATTGAGCAATTGCAGGTTTTGGAGTCTACAAATCGAGTCAGGGAGCCCCTTAATATCCGAATTTCCAGAAAGATTAAGATACCTTAAGTGCTTCAATCTGTCAATGGATTGTGGCAATACTACAATCCCTGTACGAATTAGATCCAACACCCGTAAGCATCTTAATTCAGGAAAAATTAAAGCCCACTCTCTTTCGTTGGTAGGCTTATAACTCCACGGGGTTAAGACTGTCCGTAGCTTCTTTGCTTTAAGCAAAGTTGGTAAAATTTGCTCCTGTGAGGCTGAACCTCGGTCAAGTGATACATGTCGAGCATTCTCATTAACAAATTTCAAATTTGAGTCTAACAAAACATTTTCCTCTCCAGCCACTTGCATAGCAAGATCATGCATTAAATCATGCATTTTACACCTTGATATATCACCTAGAGAATCCTTCTCCACATCTTGAAAAAAGGATCTCCATGCGAGCTCCTTAAAATATTCGAGTCCAATATCTTCGAGGCTTTGGCTTGAATTACATGGCAACTTAACATATCCTTGTGCCATCCAGAAATTTATTAACAATTTCACATCAATTACATGGTCTTTTGGAAATAAGCTACAATAGGCAAAGCAATTTTTCAAATGTGAGGGGAGATGGTTATAACTTAACCTAAGAGTTGGTATGACATCATTTTCCTTTTGCTCCACTCTTGAAAGTTCCCTATATTTGAAGGAGGACCACTCAGATTCAGTCTCTTTAAAGTATAAGACACTTCCTATTGTTCTTATGGCTAGAGGAACTCCTACACATTTTCTCACGATATCTTTCCCTATTGCCTCGTGACTTGGGCTAAGTACTTGCCCCGGTTTGACTGCCCATTGTTTGAATAAAGACCAAGAATCAACTTCCCCTAGGCCATCTAATTTACAAGTGAAAACTGAGTGTGTCATTTCTACAACCTTTGCATTGTGTAGTTATTATTATTTTACTTCCCTTTGCACCAACTGCTAACAAATCTTTTAAGTGAACCCATTTTCCAAGCTCATCATTCCATACATCATCCAAAATAATTAAGTACTTTTTTCCCCTAATTTTTTTATGCAACTTATTTTTCAAGGTATCCATTCTACAATCTTTTGTTTCCTGGGAAGTAATAGATTCTATAATTTTATTAACTATCCATTTGACATCAAAATTATCAGACACACAAACCATATTTTCAGTTCGAAATAGGTCTTAGTTCTCTCATCCTCACATACTAGTTGAGCTAATGTCGTCTTCCCTAACCCTCCAATTCCAACTATCGAAAGGACTGATACATTCTCCCCATAGTTGGAAGCCAAAAGACTTTCAATAATTTTATTCTTATCCTCTTCTCTGCCAATAACTACTTGAGGTGGAGAGGAATGACTTTCCTCCCTTCCCTTACGCATAACAAATGCCTCACTAGGTTGCTGCTTTAAGTGGAACTTTCTATTTTCTCTAATTCCATCTAGTCTAACTCTGATATTCTTAATCTTATGAGCCATCATAAAGCCATAAGCAAGCTTGTTTGAACTGGAAAAGAAAAGGCGTACCTCCCTTGCTGCTTTATTGCCAGACATCACTTGTCGTCGGAAAATCTCCGTGTCAAAATCATCCAACAAGTCATCGGCATTATAAACTGCTTCTTTGAGGAGTCCAAGCCAACCTTTGATCTGATCACTCTCCAAGGACTGCTTTTCTGCATCAAGAAGCACATTCTTGATTGTGGAGACTGTGTTCTTGAGTTTTTCAATCTCATCATTGACTCCCCACTAGAGTGCAATTTCTTGGATTGCTAGAGAACCCAACTTGGAAATGATTCCGTCTGCAATATTGAAAAGAACTTCAGCCATTTCTTTTGAGTGAAGAAAACTGTTGGAAATGTTTAATTAAGGTTCTAAGACGAGCTGTAGTAAGGATAACAAGTTAAAGGCCAGTACTTAAAAGATGATGCTTGTAAGAAAGAACAACGACCGTATTTATTTCATCAACAATCATAGGTAACGCTCCTTGCCATGGTATACAGTATTTGCTTTTAGAATTTTTTTTTAATTTTTAAATTTATTTTTCATAATTTTTCTATTTAATTTTATAATTTTTTATTTAAAAAAGGTTTAATGAGCCCAAACAATATTATGAGCTACACAAAAAGTGGATAGTCGTTTTTTTTTTAATAACTCTCACTATGATAGTGAATGGAGAAAACCAAACTCCAAACTCTTACTTCTCACCGTTGCTCTTCACCATTAAATTACGTTGCATGTATTATATATCTTTTTTATTCATTTTTTTATATTTTAGAACTAAATATGGCTCCATATTAAATCGTGTTTAGCTTTTAGATATATAATTTATTCACTTTATTCATAAAATATTTTTATTCATTTATTTATGTATTGTATATTTTTAAATAAATTTTATATTTTAAAATGAAAAAAGAAAAAATTTAAACATTGCCTTTCCCACAATCGCTATAGCGTAATCGTCGAGGGCTACATGTACATTCATTCATTTTTCATTTCTGGATTGGCATCACGATGGGACCATACATATATGATCATACTGTTTGTCGTTTTAATCCTATAATATTATATGATGGAACCATACATCTTATAAAAGTGACTTTAATTTCTCATATATATATATATTCTGGATTTCCTTTTTTCTTTTTAATTTTCTCAAAATATTTTAATAAATTCATGACCCATTTAGGTACAAGCAGCTTACCAGTATCATTTATGAAGGTGACTAGCTGCCAGTGCCAACTCAAAATAATTAGGGATAGCAGAACAATGATACGTACAGTTCACTCATATTAAAATTAAGTAGTGTTTGTTATATAGTTAAGAGATTTTTCATTAATAAATATCATTTTGATAAATGATATAAAAATAATAGTTGATAATAGATATAATTTCAATTAGCTATAGTTTTTATCAATTTGTATTTGAATTTTTTATGAACATCCATACTTATAACTAAAGAAAAATCCTTCAAGATTTCACATAAATTGTAAAAAGTGTGTGCACGAAATTTTCAAGATTAGTACACTTTTTATAAAATTATTATAATTTTGTGAAAAAATATATTCGTATATATTTGTGTATATTAATAAAAAACTTTAAAAAATCAAAATTTTTATTATTTTATTATTATTTTTAAAGTTTTATTATTTTGCTATCAAATATGCATTATAATATTTTAAGTTTTATTAAAAAAAATTATAACTCTATCTGGGTATAAATCATCAGGTCTAATTGGTCCAAAACTTGAAGGGAGGAGGATTGTGGTAGATTGACAATGGTACAATATTTTACCAAAACTTAAATATACATTCGACAAAAAAAATTATGTATAGAATGTTTTAATTACCAAAAATAGATTAACATATATGTTGATTAACATTAACAAAAAATAATTATTAATATTTCATAAATATAAATTAATAATTATAACATCCTACATTATAAAAGTATACTACATGAACATGATATAAAAATATATTATTTCATATATTTTTATTTTAATTTAATATAATAATTTAAAATGGTCTAAAAGGTCTTATATCTTTTTGAATATATGACCCAAGATTATCTTGAGTGAAAAAAACGAATTTATATAACCGACTCCAATTAATTTAAGATTAAGATTTAGTTGAGTTTAATTGAGTTGAGTATTTAATTAATATATAAAATATTTACAATAATATTCTCATTAATCATTTTATGAATTAGCAGTAATTATTAGATAGATATAATTTAATAAATACTTAATATCAAACTACTATTAGCTAACAATTATCAACAATTGTTATCAACTGCCAGTTATATTTATCAGCTATCCCAAACAGACTCTAAAACTACCGGAGGTAAAAGACATATTTATAATAATTATTAAATAATTTACAATAATTATTAAATAAGAGATAATATTCTCTAGCCAAGTATGCATATACAATTAAAAATATAAGATATAGGATAAGTTAAAGATTCTCATCAATAAATAAAAAAGGATAAAAGATTGATGCATAACCTGCCTACTAATAATTCAAAATATCAGAACCTATTCTATAAAAACTTCTCCACTAATAACAGGGAAATCATAGAAAATTAAAAGCAGAAAAAACTTTGAGGCTTTCACTAAAATTTACTCATTATCGATATTAGAAATTAAACAACAAGAATGAGAGAAGAATAGTCTATATTTTGGCTTAATAACCCAAAATTATTAATTTTTAATCTCATTTTTAATTGTATTCAAACTTTTAAATTTATTAATTGTGCCCTAAGATATTATATCAATTATATCTCAAATCAAAATAAGAAAAAGTGATTTTTATACTAACATGACATACTTATAAGTAAAATTAAAGAGAAATCAATTGGGTCCTTTTACTGCCCATGTGTAAAAGGGCCAAAATAAATTTGATAACCTATTTAGCCACACATCTTACAGTTTTATTTCAATTAAACCCATTTCTTGTAAAAAAAAATTTCTATAGTTATAAATAATAAAAAATCACTTAACAATTTAAGATTTACAAAAATCAAACTCATAAAAAACTAACAAGGACAATAAGAAACTAAAAATTATACTCATCCAGCAATTACAATAACAAATTAACAATTATTATTAAAGTTAATGGCCTAAAATCGATTCTTCTCCTTAGAATAAAATATTCCCAAAATACTCAATAATCAAACAAATCAAATTTAATTCACCTCCTTAGAATGTATTATTCCCCAAATACTCAACAATCACAGGCTATAACCTTATCATATCTCTAATTTAAAGATGAATTTGTTGAAGAATTTATTAATTTAATATTCAATTTTTTTTAGTTTATATGAAGATTTTTCCAGGTTTTTGTCATCACTTCCAGGTTAATAATACAATTTTTTTCGGATTTGATTTTTTTCTTGGGTTTGATTATTTTAAATTTGAAAATTGCTAAATGTTTTTTGTTATTTATAAATATAGAAAATTATTTTAATTTTTTTATTAAAAATAGGTTGAATTGAACTAAAATTGCAAGTTGTGTGTTTAAGTAGGCCATCAAAGTTAATTTGGGCCCTCATGGCTAAGGGGTGCACGTTTAACTACCCAATTGACATTTGTCCATTTAAAATTTTACTTATGTGTCTGATATGTTGGCATAAAAACTACTTTTATGATAGGGCAAACTTGAAAATACCTCTAAATTAAGATATATTTGATAAAATTAAAAATTTTAGATATAATTGAAAATGAAATTAAAAGTTTAGATTTTTGAAGTCACAAAACCTTGTATTTTTTTAATGTGTTTCAATTATACAAGAGCCACATATTCATATGAATAGCCTATGTATGGACTAGAAGCAAAAACCTATACAATAATACAAATTCTTACAATCAATACAAATTTCAACAATCAAATCCATAAATCTTTACAATCAAGTCTAAATAAAAGTTTTAGGGGTCCCATCAATTTCTAATGATAATCATCGATTAATAATGATCAGTAATGAGTGTCAGTAGTTAAGGATAATCAATGATAATAAATATATATTTATATAATTTATTTTTTATTTGAATAAATTTATTAAAATTTGTAAAGTAACTTTTATTTTAAAAATAGAAAGTTCATTTCTTGAAAATAATTTAATTTTTCTTTTGATGAAAAAATATTTATCATTAATTAATTTTTTCAAATGTATTAAATAAAAAATATAAAGTTATCTTTTTTAAAAAATATATATTTTTTGCAAATTAAACGTATCTTTACTCTACACTTTCTTGTTTGGCGTTATTTTACTTCTTCATAATGTTCTTTTGTCTTTCTCAATAATTGGAGGCAACAACCAAATTTTTATGGGTTCCATGCACAGCTATTCAAATTACCTCAATGGTCGAGCATGAATTATTTCGGCTTCAGAGTATATCACATTCTTTCATGAAATGACCTATGGACATTTCAAAAAATAAATAAATATTTTGTGGAAGGCATAGCACCTAGAAAAATATATATTGGACTAAGTGAATTTTATAAATTAGCAACTGCATTTAGGTGCCTATGATGAGATTATTCCAATATAAAATTGATTCAAATTTCTCATTTTCCATTAATAATTTCCGTAAAATCAAATAAGACATTTTGAAATTTAAATATATAATACAAGTAATCCTAATTTTATAATTCATTTAAGTATAAGCAGCTAAGCCCTCAAATGTACCTTTACGTTTTATCAAAAGAGTAAGTGACATTGCCAACTCAAAAGGGACAGTGATTCTTCTCCCAACAGAGAAAAATTATTACTAATTTTGATTTTTAATAGTTATCGTTTTAAAGTTTTTAGATATATATTAAATATTATATTTAATAGATGTTATTATATAAATAAAAAATTATATTATTTTTAATTAATTATTTTTATAAATCATTATACACTCTATATATTTTAATTTAATTATATCATAATTTA
>CATIWR010023416.1:0-23545 GCA_949677035.1 Omphalea diandra | reverse complement strand
TCAATTTTATCTAATTTATTCTAATTATTATATTTTTTCGACTTCATATAATAATATTTGATTACTACTTATTAAAATTATTAAAATCATTGAAAATACTCAATTTTGCTACATTTTTCAGTATCGGCATCGGTATACCGCGAATACCGCATAATTTTAGCGATATCGATTTTGGCGGTTTTCATGGTATACGGTATCGGTATTATGGTTTTCCGATTTTAGTTTTTGGCGGTATCGGTAAATTTCGCGGAATCAGTATTCGCGGTATACCGATTACACCCCTATCCGTATGAAAATTGGAATGTCTCAACTACGAATCTCCGGTAGCGACCACGACTCCCCCCTGTCATGCAAATAATGTAGAATCTGCCTAGCATGTCTTGGTGGTTTAATGAGCTTCATAGTGGTGGATATAAGCTATAAATACTCTACCAAACAGATGTAAATGCAAGAGTTTTCATTAACTTGTAACAAAACTCTTGCAAATTTACTACTCATTCTTTGAATTCTTCTTTATGCTTTAAATGATTGTTTGGTGTGAGCATTAAACACCAATTATAAAAGGTTTTAGTGTGAGCCTGTGAAAACACTTGAGAAAGGTTTTAGTGTGAGCCTTAGAAAAAACTTGTAAAAAGTTATTATGTGAGCCTTGAAAACACAAAGTGTAAAAGTTAGATGTGAGCTTGAAAACACCATTTTAAGGGAGTAAAATACCCAATTGCAGAAATTTGGGGAGTGGACATAGGGGTTGGTTAATACCCGAACCACTATAAATCTTTATGTCTCTTTTCTACTCTTTCCTTATCCCTTACTTTAATTTTTTTTTTAACACCAATTCAACCCCCCCTTTTTGGTACCTAGGGCCAACAAATAGATTGATTAATTTTTTCATGACCTTGCAAGGCAAACACTACTTTCAAGAATTCATATGATTCAAATGGCATTTGATTTTGCTAGCCAACATATAACATGTGATTCATTTTATCAATAACAGGTGCCATAATAGGACATATAGGTCCCTTTACTAAGTGATTTGTAAGTGTTTGACAAGCTATTACAATATCCTTTTAATTCCATGTGTAAGCATTCATTCACAATTGTATAACATGTAATTATTAAGGATATATAATTCTTACTTGACTTGTACTTACGTGTAAAATTTCATAATTCAATCATATATACACATAATAGAATACGTTCATATCTTAAAATCATCACATATACATATTAGAATCTAATTATAGTTTTTACTCACTTTTGATGTAACCAACCTTTATAGTAGGTTTAAACCTCTCTTTTGGGTTTCCTTAATTTGTTGAGATCATAAAATTAAATGCATACATGATTATAAATACGTCAAAATGAGTTTGTATACTTGATATACAACTATGGTCATGTCTCATGTAAGTGGGTTAAGTACTTAAGTTTATTTTTCTTGTATGACAGTTTGACCTTGCTATACTCTAACTGTAATAACTCTTACTATATTTATCCAAATGACTTGATTCTTTTTTTCTACATAACATAGTCAAATTTCAGGTCCCAAATGACTTGATTCTTTTTTCTACATAACATAGTCAAAATTCAGGTCAATATAAAGCCTATAGAAAATATGGTAAATTTTTGAATTCTCCCTATTTCAATGTGATTACAGTTTGATCAAGTCTTACATTCTTAGCCATATTTCAAATTGTACAAATCCAATTATAAAATTGATTTACCAAAAATTACAAAATACATAAAAGAACATTTTTAATGTTTTACACTTTGTTTAATTCAGTATATAAAGTCATCTAAATAAATGATCAATCTCAAGGTGAACAGGTTTCAACATGTTAAGAATCAGTCGTGATGAAAAGAAACGATATCTCTTCACCAATAATATATTGGGCAAAAATGTTTTATAGGCATCTATGTAATACATAACTCTACAATAGTAATGTTTTAGACATCATCTAATTCTCATTTTATGGTCATCAAATTATGAATAAATAGAATTAATAAATTGACAAGGTTTCATCAAGTTCAAGATCAGTCACAATCAAACAACAATATCTCTTTTGACACAATAAATTAAATAAACTTATTTTATAGGCATTTAAATGGGATATTAATATATAAATTTCAAGTTTTGAACTTTTCTAAATCATCACATAAGATTATCAAAGTATGTGAACAAGGCCAAATTGAGGAGGTTTCGATAAGTCATGAACTAGTCCTACTAAAGGAGCCATAGCTCTTCATACACACCTTATTGAGAAAAACTGTTTTACATGCATTTAGATTAGACATAAATCTACAATTTTCATATTTTACACTTTCCCTAATTCCTCTTCTAGTGTATCCAGTGCAATAATCTGCTCTAACAATAAAGCCAACACAATTAGCTCTTATTTCTCTTATGCTTCAACTTTTATGCATAAGCTCTACCTATAATTACTCATAATTCTTACTAATTATACATGTTTAAAATATTATAAAGGAGGAATTTCATATGAACAGAAAATTAAATCACTTACCTTTGTTGCCAAACCTAGAAAACCTTAGGCTTTCTTACTAGTTATCTTACTTTTTTTTTCCCCTCTTGTTCGTCTTCTTATTTTTCTTATTCTTCTTTCTTTCTTCCTTCCTTTCTTTCTTTCTTAGCTATTTTTATTTTCCCATACCCCTCACATTTTTTCCTCTCTAATATGCAACTAAAGGAAAATAAATTCAATTTATATATCTATTTTAATAAGACAAAATCAGGGATGGATTATTACCATTGGTTAGAAATTCAATTCTCCTCTTTAAGTCCCTCTTCTTCACTCCATCATCTCCATCCATCTACTAAATCAACAGTATTTAAGATATTATGACATGCATACAACATATGATAATTTGTCATGCAACTATGTAAACTTCACATCTATGTTCAAGTGCTCGAAATGCAATGGTGCAAGTGTTATCGTCATACTCATCAAATGCACACATCTAAGTGATCATTTATGCAATGCATTTGTTCATATAAGTATGCTAATGAATAAGGTAAGGAAGTTACATTTTCTTCTCCTCTTATAAAGAATTTCGTCCTCAAAATTCAATATCTGCAACCAAATGTGGATATTGTATTTTCATGTTCTCTTTGGTTTCCTACGTGGTCTCTTCAGTTTCCATTTGGGCTTTTATTGTGAGTGGTTTCTTCATAAAACCTTAAGATTTTGTAAGTGTTTTTTCTTACAACCAATGATTTTCACTAGTTCTTCAACATAACTTATATCATCTATAATTCTTATAGTTGGATCCCTAAATATATCTATAGGATCGGATCGATACTTTATAAGTATACTCATATAAAATACATCATGAATTTGAGTAATCTCTAGTGGTAGTGCTAACCTGTAAGCTAATAGACTGATTCTTTTTATGATCTCATATGGCCCTATATATCGAGGACTCAATTTCCCCTTCTTGCCAAATCAAATTATTTCTTTCCATGGTGAAACTTGAAGCAACACTTTGTCTCCTACCTTATATTCCATTTCTCTTCTATGTTGGTTTGCATAGCTCTTTTTCCTGTCTAATGCTACTTTTAAGTTTGTTTTTGATTACTTTCACCTTTTTCACAGTGTCTTGCACTAGTTCTAGCCCTTTTAAAATACACATACCTTCTTCATCCTAATAGATAGGACTTCGATATTTTCTTTTCGTATAGAGCTTTATATGGCACCATCTATATACTGCAATGATAATGATTATTACAAGCAAATTCAATCAAAGCAATATATTTATCCCATGCACCTTTGAACTTTATCACACAAACTCAAACTATGTCTTTAAGTGTTTGAATTGTCCTTTCTAATTATCCATTTATTTGAGGATGAAAAGTAGTACCAAAACTTAACTTTGTACCCTTGGCCTATTACAAACTTACCCAAAATCGAGATATAAATTATGGATCTCTATCTGATATAATGGACACTGGGACACCAAGTAATCTGACAATTACATCCATATATTTCTTGGCCAAGTGCTTAAGTGGAATACCCTATCAAGTAGGCAAAAAGTGACTGACTTAATTAATCAATCAATGATCACCTATATAGTATCACTCTTCTTCAGAGTTCTTAGTAACCCATATGCAAAATCCATGGTTATTCTTTCTCATTTCCATACCAAAATTGTCAATGGTTTCAAATTTTCCACTGGTGCTTGATGTTCTATTTTGATTTGCTAACAAGTTAAACATTTTGAAACATAGACTGCCACATCTTTCTTTACTTTCGGCCATAAAAAATGAGATCACAGGGTATTATACATTTTCATCATTCCTGGATGCATGGCATATGAAGCATTAGGTGCTTCTTCTAGGATTTCTATTCCCAAGTTATCAACATTAGGTGCACAAATATGAGATCCCAACATTAAGGCATCATTTTAAATATCAAAATCAGTGTGTCTCCCCTATTTCAACATTTCAATCATGCTCTATAACTTTGAATCCTTACCCTATGTTTTTTCGATCATGTAACATTGGTCCCACTTGAAAAGCAGCAATCAATAACCCATTATTTTGCATATTTAGTTCCACATTTATAACTGGTAACTAAACTAAATTAGATAATGGAAATACTAGTAAATGAACTACACCACCTATTGATTTCCTACTCAAAGCATTCACTACCACATTTGCCTTTCTTGGGTGATACTCAATGGTGCAATCATAATCTTTTAGCAATTCTAACCACCGCCTTTACCTTATGTTTAATTCTTTCAAGCTTAATTAATACTTCATGTTCTTATGATTTGTAAATATTTAAAAAGTTTCTTCATAAAAGTAATGCCTCCATATTTTCAGAGCAAACACAATGGTCGCATGTTTTAGGTAAGGTACTGGGTAAAATAATTCATAAGGCTTTAGTTATCTAGATGCAAATGCAATTACCTTACCATGTTGCATTAAAACACATCCCAAACCTTGATGACACACATCACTATAAACTACTAATCCTCTATTACTATTGGAATGGCTAACACTAGAGCATATGTCAATTTATTTTTTTTAGTTCATCAAAACACTCCTAACATGCTTTAAACCACTGAAATGCTATATTTTTTCAAAGTAACTTGGTCAAAGGAGAAGTTATAAGAGAAAAGTCTTCAACAAATCGACAATAATATCCAGTTAGTTCTAAGAAACTTTGGACTTCAACACTTTTTGGGGTTTCCCATTTTAGTATTACTTCAATTTTGCTTAGATCTATCTTTATGCCCTTTTTGAAAACTATGTACCAAAAACACCATATGATCAATCTAGAACTTGCATTTGTTTAATTTAGCAAGCAACTATTGTTCTCTCAAAATTTGTAATATAGTCCTCGAAAGTTGTTCATCCTTCTCTTTGCTTCTTGAATACACTAATATGTCATCAATGAATACAATTATAAATTTATCTAAGTAAGGTTGAAACACTTTGTTCATAAGAGCCATGAACACAACTAGTGCATTAGTCCAACCAAATGGCATCACCAAAAAATTCATAATGTCTATACCTAGTTTGAAAAATAGTCTTTGGTACATCAGACTTTGAAATTTTGAGCTAATAATAACCTGATTTCAAGTTAATTTAGAAAACACTCGTGCTCTTTGTCAAATAGATCATTTATTCTTGACAAAAGATATTTGTTCTTCATAGTAACTCGATTCAACTGCCTATAATCAATACACATCCTCATTGTCCTATTTTCTTTTTAATAAATAAAAATGGAGCACCTTAAGATGACACACTAGGTTTGATGAATCCCTTTTCAAGTAGTTCTTGCATTTGAGTCTTTAATTCTTTCAACTCAGCTAGAGCCATCCTGTAAGGTGGAATGGATATCGGTGTTATTCCTAAACTAATTCAATTGTAAATTCTATCTCCCTATCATATGGAAAACTAGGTAAGTTAGTTAGAAATACATTTGAAAACTCATTTATCACTAGAATGTTCTCAAGTAATTTATTTGTAAACCATGTGTCTACCATATGTTCCAGATAAGCCTCACAATTACCTTTAATCATGCAAAAAGCTTTGATAATAGAAACTAGACATGCAGGTACAATTTGTCTTTCCCCTTGAAACACAATCATTGTTTGATTTGGAGATTACAAAACAACTTCCTTAGTAAAATAATTCACTATTGCATGATATTTGGTCAACTAGTCCATACCCAATATCACATCAAATTCATAAAGTGGCAATAGTATTAGATCAACATTCAATTCCATATCATCAATGTGAATCATTTTAATCATGATATACCTTATCCATAACTATCACATCTCTCAAAGAAGGACACACGTAGGTTAAAACCTAAAGGCTGATGCTTACTATGCAATTGGGATGTCATGTTCAATGAAATGTGGAGCCATAATCAACAACTTATAAATCATGAAGATAAATTTTTCCAATGATAACTTTTAGAGTAATGATGACTTCTTGCCTACGTATGGCAAATACTCTAGCCTGTGTCTAGGGTTTGGAACTCCAACCTTCTGATATGCTAATACCCTGTCCAGTTGTAACTACTCTAACTCTGCCTCTGCCCTTACTAAAAGATACTCCAACTTTATTTATTATTGGAACTTCAATTATAGATTATGATGCAGCTCTATATCTACCTCCTTCTAAAATTCTAAACCTTTTAGGATAATCTCTAAGCATAAGATCAAAAGACCCATAAAAGTAGCACCCACTGATCAGTTTCCTACTTCACCCATATGTTACCTCCCACAATGTACACATAAGGGTCATTGTTGCATAGTTTGGCCTTGACCTCTACTTACATAAGATAAAACTCCTAACCCTCTGCCTCTAAAACTATAGTGACCACTCCTGGCATCAGAATATGATGGCACATAATCTACATGTTTACTTTTCTTTCTATTAAAATCTCCCACAAACTTAGTAAGCCCCCTTTTTACTCATTGCTTTATTTTTTATTTTTCTAATCCTTTCACCTTGATTTCAACATCTTTTAGCTTGGTATAACTCTTAAGATCTACAATTGTGATCTTGCTTTTGATCTCATATCTATTTTCAAACTTTTGACATTTTTCTTTATCAGTGGCTACCATAAAAGACGCATAATGAGATAATTTATTAAACTTTACCTCATACTCAGCTACAGTTATCTCCCCTTATTTTAGATTCAAAAATTATCTTCTTTTGTCAACTTTATATACTTTTGGCATGTAATTATTGTTGAACTTAAGAAGAAAATCATCTCATGTAAATACCAAAGGTTGGACATCACACCTTGAAATGGTTTCCCATCAATCATATGCATCTCCCAATAATAGTGGCACTGCATAATCAAACTTTTCTTTTCGTGTGCATTTCATCAAATTCAAATTTTGTGTTCTTTTTAGTCATGTCTCTGCCACTATTGGATATAGTCAACTGTGTCCTATTTTCTTAATTTGTCATAATTTTTTTCTCTTTGATTTTTTGGATTGTGCACTGTCTGTTCACCAATTCTATATTATGGTTGCCCATAAGGTATGTGTTGTGCAAGAGAATGTGTAGGAGATCTAAATCTATCAGCATGTTGATCCCTTGATGGTTGTTATGATGCTGTTATGAAATGCAAATTGGTTGACTCCTCTCTCCCTTGTAAGTTAATATAAACATGTATCTATTAAGATTTTTCTTATATGAAATAATAAATAATATTAATATAAAATTTTTTAATATAAAATGCCACAACCTTATAAGTTAAACAAAAATTAATCATTTTATAATATATTCCAAATATAAAAAAATTATTTTCTTCAAAAAAATATTTTATAGATAAGTTATTTTCAGTAAAACAAATGAATCCTAAATTGATATAGCATTTTCCTAATAAAAAAGAAGAATTTTATTAAAAATATTTTTCAAGAAAAATATTGTCTGAAAAATATATTTTATAGTATTTAGAATGCATTGAAAAATTCTATTTTTTTATTTTTAAAATAATAATAAAATTTAGACTACAAACAATTTATATTTATGTTATTTATTATTTAATATGAAAAAATATATTAAAAAAGAAAATTTTTGTGAGCCTCACCAATCATCGTGACCACCACCGACTAATGACAACCAACAATAAATATTGTTAATCGAAAATGACTGGTGATAATAAATATTTTTATAGATACATGTTTATATGATATATTTTTCATTTAAAAAGGTAAAATTCAAAAAATGACTTCTTTTGAAAAGAGAATCAGATTCCTTAAAAATGACATAGTTTTTCATTATTTGAGAAAATATTTTTCGTCAACTAATTTTTCATTGATCAAGAAAATATTTTTCTTTAATTAATTTTCTTAAACAAGTCAACTATAAGAAAACTTTTTTTTTTTTTTTGCAAAACAAATGGATCTAAATGGAAAGGACTATATTTCATTCCACGAATTACAACTCGGAATGAAACTCAGGCGCATCATATGTGAAAGCCTTCTAATAGTTTGGTAAATGGGAAAGCAAACATATCATTACATTTCAGATCAATACAGCAGAGTTCCATGCACAAGAAATTCCTTGGACCTCAAAGCATCAGCCCTTTTTAGTAGGAAACCAAGACAGAAAAGTTGTATAATGTATCCCCCCAGTCTCTCAACTCATCAGTTAGACACAACTTCTACAAAAACTCGAAAACCGTACAGATTTACATTCATTTGGCATCATTCAGAAATTTGACTCCAAAAGACAGAAGCTAAACTGAACATACTGAATGTCCTTGGACAGAAGCCAAGTTGTTTCAGAATAAAGCAAAGAAAGGAGATAGTTTCTTTTCAAGAAATGGCCCCGTGTCAAAACACCAGTGTCTTGGGCTCTGTAACAAAGTATTTGTTCAAGACTATGAAAAAAAGAATTCCAGAATGATCGTAAGGAGTGGTGAATTTTCAATGAAATTGCAAAGATTTAACAGCGCAATAAACACCATTCAGTTAAGAGCTCACCAGACTTCAAATTACGCATTTGTTGATCAGGATTTTCATTGACGCCATCAATAGACTTCAATTTGCATGCCCCTACTTTTTTCCTCATCCTTGCAGAGCTCCAAGAACCTTCAACTGTAAAATTGAGAAACATGTCAAAAAAATATGAATGTACCAACTATATAGTTGTGTTTTGGGCCCAAGGAAATGAATTTCAAATGTTAGGGGTGATAATATTCGGAAATAAATATTAAGACAACTATGGGATACTATAAACCAATTTGCAAAATTTCTCGTTTAGATTATAAAATACATAGCCAACCCACAATGCTAATATTTCGTTCCTATACACTGAAAAGGAGTAGAAAAAAAGAATTAATGCAGATTTTTGGGCCATCACCATATCACGCCATTATTCTATCGGCTTCACAATGCTATGTTTATCCACATAAGTTGTGACTATTCATATCAGATATTTATGAAGTTTTATGAAAGTTCATTCATAAGAGACGAGCATGTAGACCCGCTCTGCACTGCACTGCAGCCATCAACATCACAATCAAGTATAATTAAATATATAATTACATTGAAATATCACAAAAAGTTTATTTATACATAAATGTATTTGCACAAAATGCAAATTGCAATAAAAAAGTTATAAAATTAGAAGTTTACTGTGCAAATTGCAATAAAAAAGTTATAAAATTAGAAGTTTACTGAAAAGCATTAAAATACCGAATATATGAGAATATCTTAATACATATATAGAATTTATCCAAAATGTCAATAGAAGTTGTATAAGTTCCTGCATCAATTGCAGTCATATCTCAAATACCCTACCTCTTTGAATCAACATAGCTTTCTTGCTTTTTAGAATCAATTTTTTATGTATTAATATAAGAGTAAAGATTTATCATACAATCACAATTTTATATCTACAAAAGTATCCCATAATTATAGTTATTTTCTTTATATATATAAATATATATATATATATATATATATATATATATATATATATATAATATTATAATAATTTATATATTATATTATAATAATATAATATAAATATAATATAAATAGAATAATAGATATATTACATTATAACAATATAATATAAATAATAATATAAATAGAATATAATATTATAATAATATATAATAATAGAATATATATATATTATTTATTATTTATATTTATTTTATTATTTATATATTAAATAATTTATTATATTTATATATTTTATATTTTAAATAATTTATATATTAAAATATTTTTATTTTTTATTTTAACTTTTATATATATTATATATTATTTATATATATTATTTATTATATTTATTTATATTTATAATCTATATTATATTTATATATATTTTATATATACTATAATAATATAATTATAATTTAGAATTTATATAAATAATAGAATTTATATATATATAATATAAATAATAGAATTAAATAATATAATGTATATATTAAATAATATAATTTATATATATTATAATAATATAAATAGAATAATACCCATCTATGGTTACCACATTTCAGCTTTTAGATTAAAAATCTAATGATTCTTATCATTATAATGCGCAATTAATGCTTACACTGAAAATTATAAGTATTTATTATTCAGTTATAAAACCAGTAACCATCCATAAAGACATAACCATTAAAAACTTTCTCATATATATATATTTGTAAAAACTAATTATTAGTCGCAATTAATAATCAAATGAATCATAAATATCTAATAGAAAATTCTTGCTTGCAGCAATTGTATGTATACTAATGCATGAGCAATAGTGATTAATATTGAATGACTATTAGATTTTTGTAGAAATTATTAATACATATTGACTAATAGATTTTATGAAGAAAGGAAGAAAGAGTGGTGTAGAAAAATATTGTCTACAAATCATTTCTTATTCTCACACTACAGTTCAATTTTACACCAAACAAAGAAGAGTTTAACCATAAAGACAAATGTAAAACACTGAAAAAACTTATTTGAACAGTCACTACGGCAATTTTGGTGTATGCTCGACTATTTCTTCCACTTTATTATGATTCCACTATAATCTTCGAGCTAAAATAGTCATAATTTAATGTTAATGTTCATAATTTGAGCGATTTTGCCTTACTGTGTATATTTTAGCCCTTTAATGCTCTCACTTTCCAATAAGTGATTATTCTGTTGTTCCTTTTTTAAAAAAAAATTTTGAATTATCTTTAATGAAATTAAATCCATTATAAAATTCACCTCTTCATTTTTAAATGGAAGAAAGAAAATTATTGAAAAAATTGTAACATTCTTCAAAAAATATATCTTATTAAGAGAATTTAAAAAGAAAGAAAACAAGTAAGAAAACTCGCTTATAATACTGATAATAGATAAAATATATAAGCATGAATAACTGTGTCAAACAATTAGAATTCTTAAAATTTAGACACATCAAGATAAGGAGTTTTGTTTATTAGAAATTTTGAAAAGACCAAGTGTCAAGTGGACAATAAGATACTGCAAAAACAAAAATTTTACTTATATAATTAAGAAGAAAACCCATTATTTCTCCAAAAAAAAAAGAAAAAGAAAAAAAAAACAGAAATAGAGAAAGAAAGAAAAGAAAAGAAAACCCATTAACTTGAATAGCAGCCCAAAGTCCTCGAAAGGCCTATTATCTTTTCACTGCTACAGTAAAATTGTGTTTTTGTATACTTAATAATATCTAAACCTCGAGTATAATATCAAACATGAATTTGCTTCCACATAAATCCCCAGTGTGGGAATTCCAAGCACCACCTAATTGAACCCAATAATTCAATCCCACGTTTTAAAGTTTGACATTGTTTAAAAAACTGGCACCAAAAACTAGCCAAGCCACATGAATTAAAGCACTGCAATAAGAATAGTGTTTAAATTAATAAAAGAAATAAAACAATCAGCTTTTATACCTTGCCATTCCCACACAACTTTTGATTCACCCTTCAGCTTAGGATACCGATCTACTTGAGAATCTTCCTCTATTAACTCCTCAACCTGGATATGTAACAGAAAGTAGAATTATTCCCTGTCATCAACACAAGGTAATTGCTTGTTAAGCTTTATAAGGTACAGAAGCATCAAAGACACAGCTCGGAAGCACCCATAGTTGTTAAAGGCGCGCTCGAGTAGCACTAGGCACCAGCCTTTGTGCCTTAGAAAGTCAAAGGTGGGCGCTGTTATAAAGGCATACTCATTGGTCCGCCTTGGGCCTCAGGCAAAGCGCCCTAAAGGTGCGTCTTTGTGACAATTTTTACGTATTTTTTTTTTGTTTTATATATGAGTAAATCTGAACCATTGATTAAAAATGAGAAAACATTTGTGGTGGACTTTATCACACCTGATTATTTCAAGAAAAAACAAAAGAAAGGAAACAATAAATATGCTTCAATAGTAAAAAAGAAAAAACAAACAGAAAGTCAAGGCAAGAAAGGAATTTACACCAGCCAAGCAAATAGAAGAAGAAGAAGAAAATTGTCGAAAAAACAGAAGAAGAGAAAGAAACTCTACTCCAGCCAAAAAAAAAAAAAAATTGAATAAGAAGAAGATGCTGACAAACAAAAGAAGAAACAATCTTAGGAAGCTTAGGCGCTTTGTGTGTTTAACATTTGAAACCTTTATTAAGTTTTCTTTTTCTTTGTGTGTGTGCTTTTTGTTGTTATTACTTAATGTGTATTGAATGTGTTTTTTTGTTGCTATTACTTAATGTGTATTGAATATTAATAGTTTTTAATATTACATCATTTTACTAGTAGTCTAATGATAAAATTTTTTATTTTTTATTTTTGCGCCTCATGTCATTTAGGCGCGCGCCTGCGCCTTGTGCATAGGCTCTAGAACCCCTTAGCGCCTTAATGTCTCTTGTGCCTTTAATAACTATGGGAGCACTTGAAGAGCACTACGAGAAAGGGGTGTAAATGAGTAAAGCCAATTATGTTTGAAAAATGTTCAAACTCATTTCACCTTTAATCAAGTTAAGCACAAACTCTGGTAACAAGTAAACTTGACTTCGAGTGTTCCAAAGATTGTCTCAAATAGCTCGTCATTCGAAAGTACTTCATTTTTATACAATTTTTAAATACATTACATTTTATATATCATATTCAAATATTATGATTGTACGCAAAATATATACCACCAAAATGACTGTTCAACTGGATTTGTTTGACCTTCATTTTGAGGTCATTAAAAACAAGAAATTTTATCTCTAATAAATAATCTCAAGTGGCATATCAAACTGAGTTCAAGTATGAAAAACAAAGCTCCACTGAGTTTCAGCAAAGTTTCGATTTTTAGCCAAATGACTTAAAAAAGCTATTGCACCCCTAGCTATTAGATTTAGTATAAGAAGCATGCAGGTATCCAGAAATCCCAATGAATTGGCAGAAGACTAAAGCGATAAAAGCTTTTGTACTTACTGCAGAACAGCTTGCTAAGATATGCAAATGGGAAAATGAGAGACTAAGTCCTAAAAGCAACCAGGAATTAAGGGAAAATATATCATCCAGAGAATTGGTATGAGAGATTAACTAAATCCCAAAAGCAACCTGGGCTTAAGGGAAAATATATCATCTAGAGAATTGAAAGGAGGGATTAACTGTCTCAAAAGCAACCTGGTTTAAGGTGCCAATACAAAGGGTATAAACTTATGCTTAAAGACCGAGGAAATTTTTATTCATGAAACCAATCCGAACTCCCCAATTACATAGTAATGCATTGCATTCACGAAGGATGATCTATTATGAAGGATTATCGATCATTGCTGCAAAAGTTTCAAACTGTATAGCATATGCCAAACAGCATTCTAAAATGCTGGGTTTGTATAAGATGGTCAAAATCCAGAGTTTCATAATAAAAATTACAACTGTCTAACAACAATCAAATGAGTTTGCAACATTAGTGGAGGTATATTCCCCTATTCCATAGAAAAGACATCTTCGAGAGCATGAGAATAGTGCCAACTTTCTCACCCCACTTAAGAAAGGCAATACCATCTTAGCTGCAATATTAAATCCCTTTAGAAAGACAAGCAGAGTTATAATTAAGGGAATAACCAGATTCCAGATACTAAAGTATACCCTTTTCCACAACACAGGATCCTTCCTTTCTTTGGGCAAAAGCAGATGATCTCACAACTGCGCGGCAACCAACCAAGGTTCACATTCACCTTTTGATTTTTTTGACATCATGGCATTCTCTTCAAGAATCTCAAAAACCTAACAAAATAGGTCACACCTCCATCAGAAGCCTTTCCTTTTAGATAACATAACAAATTAGCAATAGGAAGTTAGTGGTCAATCCAATAATTCAGTGATATTAGTGATTCCATCAATTCGAATTACTAGTATCGGTTCTTTCAATTGCCTTACTACTGTATAGTTCAATATTTAGATTATCATTGAAATATTCAAAGTGAAATAAAACTTGTCAAATAATCAAATTGGGAAATCAGGTCTTGAACCAAGCATGTATAAATGATACACAGTGGCCTCCACAATAGTCCAAAGACAATTACTAGTAGCAAAATAAGATATGAATCATGCAATTTGAACTACATAATGAAAAAATGACAGCATTTGAATACCTGGCAGTAAGGTTCTTCACCTCTAGATGATAGATACCATCTACGTTTGACTTTCCTAAGTAATAACATGGATCCCAAAACCGGCACATTCTCAATGCTGTGAACGAGCTCCAACATTAAGGCCTAAATGAAAGGACTGAAAGCCTGCCATTATGAAATTTAATTACCATTGCACAAAGAGGTGCAAAAATCAAAGCATGCTTGGAGATCCATTGCTGAAGACGACAGATAAGTGGTTTGTAATATTCTGCAACCGAGTCTGGACACTTCAATTCTTTGTTCCTGAAAAATGTATTCATCAAAACCCTGAGGGCACATCTAAGTGGAAGACCCAAAGCTTAACACTTCAAGCATAAACTGAATAGAATACCCATGAGAACTTGTCCTCATCTCCAAAAAGCTACTGATAATAGCCATTGCCCTCTTTTTGGTATACATATAAAGTGGATTGCCCGGCTGAAGATTTTCCATCAGTTGGTTCTCACCTAAATCTTTCCAAATATCATTCTCTTGAACCTGTAAATTAATCCTTACTAATCAGAATTACAGATGTCAGCTGCATATCAATTGAACAATCACTGCCAACACAGTCATAAGCACATTATGGCATAAAAACAGGTTTAAAAGTTGGAACAAAAACCAACCCAAATTGCACCAATTCCCTTGCACAAAAATTGAGCATAAGCTTCACAAAGATGATTTTCCACCCACTCTGACTGCAATTCCATTGCATGAAAATAAAATAATTTTACAAAAATATATAAAAAGTTGAAATGAAAAAAAAAATGTACTTCCATGCTAAGGAAATTAGTGTACCATAATAAATAAGATTCTTAGAACATACAAGTTTCTTAGCTCTTTCATTAATATCTCCATCTTCTACACAAATGTTTCCGTGCTTTTTATAGCCACGAGTGCATTCCAACTTTCCTTGAGTGCATTCTCCATTTATCGGACAAGGCTCACAAAAATATGAAAAAAAGAGTTGGCTAAGAGGACAGATTCACAGACAATAAGCAACATAAAGAGAATGACTAGTGAGGACTAAGAAATAAAAAGGCTGCAATTCATTTAATACACAGAAGAAAATGCAGACATAAGAAAAGATACAATTAGACTACTTGCTCACCCTATGAGCCTTGTTAAGAATTTATACGCTGCTTGTTAACCAAATTCCAGCTCAAACTGCCAACTAATTCAACTTGCCTTGTTTAAAAAACTGATAAAGATAAGTTCAAGTATTTGCAAGCAAATACCTAAAACTAAACTACTCATGACAAATTTACTTCGAGCATTTACAATTTCCAAAAAAACTTACTTGAATGAAATTTTGATAATTATATACTCAAAATCTGTTAATAACTGAATTAAACAATATACGGAAAACAAATCTTTTTACTTTAACAAACTCTATAAAAAAAAAATTGCAGACTTGTTGCCTAAAAACTAAAAGATAGTCTTCTTACCTTAACCAACAAGATTCATCAAATTAAGAAATAACGTTTCTAAATCGATCTTCCACCATTATCAATTTTTCTTTTCAAACATGATTTTTTATATTAAATTTATTTACGTTTCTTGATGAATAAAATTATTCTCAAGTTTATTCATATTTCTTGATGGATCAAAATCAATAAAATAGATATCATTTTTCACATACAATTGCAGATTTGTAAAATCTATTATAGAGATAAAACTTTTTGTAATATATGTTTCTTACTCTAAAAACAACTTTAATATGATTTTGAATACTTATTTTATTATTTAGAATAAAAAAAATATAAGTTTTGATATATTGTGAATGAAAAACAGTTAAAAATGAATATATTTAAACTCAAAACTAGTCATAAAAAAAATAAAAAATCGAGTTGTTAGAGATTGAATATGATATTTGCATTTAATTCTTCACACAAAAAATAGTTTGCATGAAAATATTTATTTTATATTTATTTTGTGTTTATTTTTTGTTGATGCACCAATCCATAAATAAAAAAAATAATTTGAAGATGACATTTGTGTTTAGTTATTTTTATACAATAAAATACTTACAAATGGTTTATTACTGATTTATTTTAGTTTATTATTGGGTTACAAATAGTTTATTACTGATTTAAAATTATTAAAAATTAAATACAAAAAACAGTTTGCAGAAAAATATTTATTTTGTGTTTATTTTTATTGATGCAACTATCAATAAACCAAAAAAAAAGAATAATAATTAGAACATAAACATCATCTTCAGCCTCCAACAAACACGATTTTCTCTCTTTTTATGACTAATTTTTAGTTCAAAAATATTTATTTATTAACTGTTTTTCATCTAAAATATAAAAAAACTCATTATTTTTTATTTTACATAACAATAACAATAAAAACAGTGATTAAATCTTAAAAAACAAAAACAAAATCTCAATAAAATATTTACAAATGATTTATTTTAGCTCATTACTAGGTTACAAATGATTTATTACTTATTTAAAATTGTTAAAATTAAATACAAAAAACAGTTTGCAGGAAAATATTTGTTTTATATTTATTTTGTGTTTATTTTTTTATTGATGCAATCATCAATAAATAAAAAAAAAGAACAATTAGAAAGTAGATATCATTTTCAACCTCTAACAAACACGATTTTATCTCTTTTTATAACTAAATTTTAGCTCAAAAATATTTATTTATTAACTATTTTTCATTTAAAATATATAAAAACTCATCATTTTTTTATTCTAAACAACAAAAACAACTATTACATTTTAAAAAATAAAAACAAAATTATATCTTAAAAAACAAAAACAGAATCTCATAATCCCATCTTCATCTTTTTTTTTTTCTTCATCCTCTTTATTTTTTTAAAGAGAGAATATATAAAAACTCATCATTTTATTCTAAATAATAATAACAAGAAAAATAATTATTAAATATTAATAAATACAAAATCTCACAATCTTATTTTTATTTTCTTCTTTTTCTCCATCTTTTTCATTTTTAAGAGAAAGAAAATAAGTAAAAGAAATAAAAACAAATAAACTAGTTTTTATGCAATGCATAAGTCATCTAAATAAAAATTTTTCAGTGACTTAAAATACGAGAAGATAAAAATAAAAAATAAAGAAAAATTGAAGT
Organism: Omphalea diandra; assembly: GCA_949677035.1. Lineage (NCBI taxonomy): Eukaryota > Viridiplantae > Streptophyta > Magnoliopsida > Malpighiales > Euphorbiaceae > Omphalea > Omphalea diandra. The sequence continues at coordinate 5,841 of CATIWR010023416.1, read as the reverse complement.
ATAAAAAATAAAAATAAAAATATCATAATGTCTTTTTAAAACATGCAGTCCAATGCATAAAAAGGCCCATATCACCAGCATCACGGAATCAATATAAAAAATGGAAAACAAATGAAATTTAGACACAACCAAAGATACCCAGAACGGTAAATAAACGAACAAAGGGAAATAATACCATATAAGCGCAAATTGAACATTACCCACCTGAGAAAGAATCCGAAGAGTCGATGTTGTTGGTATCGCAGAAAGGCTTTGTGCTCGGATTGAAGTAACTGGCTATGAAATTACATGTCAAAGCAACCGAAGATGCGATAGCCACTACTGCTATCAGTCTCAACAACTCTTCCATGGAAGGGAAAAGGTTATGCGGTGGTTCCATCACTATAGAAAGCGAATGAGATGATAAGTTGGGGTCCTTCAAACCAGAGCTTGGGCGGTCTTTGGTCTTCGAGGACATTTATTTTACTACAGGTTTTGAAGAAATATTGAAAACTATGAGTTTTGATGTGAGAGGGAGTATATGAATACAGCAAGCACCGCTTCCAGATTATAATTGTGCTATTTTTGCGGATCGGCGGCCTGATCTGACAATTGTCTTCTCGCCTGTCAGGAATCCAGTATCATATATATATATATATATATATCAAGTAAAAATAAAAATAAGTCAAAATATGAGGTGACAAAATTTTTTTTAAAGACTTTGTTAAAACTTACATGGCAAATCATTTATTAATTAATTAATTTATTTGTAATATTTTATATATAAGTTAATCCTTCCATTAATTATCGTAAATATAACTTCGTTTTTAAAAATATATGACATATTTGATATGTATATTGATATTTGAATTTCATGATAAATGCAGATTAATTAATATTTGATATAATATTCATTAATTGTAAAATAATTTTTAATAAAGTGAAATTATTTTATTTTATTTTAAATAATTAAATATAATTTAATTATTTATTTGTTTTCTTTGAATTTATAGAAAACAAAGGATTTATTTAAGTTTTAACAATTATAATTATAAATAAATTTTATATAAATTTAGTGAAAATATAATATTTAAAACGACAACTTATTAGGCATATTGTATTATTATCATACCCAAACCTCTAAGAATGAAAAAAAGAAAGAAAAATATTTTAATAAAAAATAAAAGATTATCATGAAAAATATTTTAATAATAAATAAAAGATTATCTTTCATATTTGAAACTTCAAGAGAATAACTATGAATCTTAAAATAAATAAAATCAATCATTTATTATATTTGATATTTTTATAGTTTATTAAAATAAAATATAAATTTGATAACTCTAAAATTATAAAGAGATGGAATTTATTATATGGTATTATTATTTATTATACTTTTTTATTTTTTGTTCTATTTTATTAATATAATTTTTATATCCAATTTCAATATATAATTTTAGTCCTATGTCCTTAAACAATTTAATATCAACTTCAAATCGTGTAAAACACAGAATATCATCTAATTGCAAAAGAGGTTGGATGCTGAAACAAAGCAAACGTTAATCTTCCTTTTAAAAAGAAAGAATTGATTACGATTTCATACATATAATACACTATTTCGTCTCTGTTTTGTATATAAAAAAAATCATTGGTGTATTTCTTTTCTTTGTTAAACTTAAAGGTCCTTCTATCCATTTTACTATTACAAATATATAAAATGACTACTATATGTTTACTTAATATTAAATTTTTTTTCTCATCTGCCATTATATTTCATATTTTCTTCCATTTATCCATCCTAAAGAGAGAAATAATATAGAACCAAATAAAAAAATGTTCTTATAGAAAAAGAGAAAAAAAATCAAATACCAAATCAAACACAATAAAAAATACCATGGCCCATTGAACACATAAATAAAAATTTTATTTTTATTGACTTCAAGACTTTTATGCTATTTAGTTTTGAATGTGATAAAATATTAATGAGTTTTAACATATTTTCAAAGTGTTTATATATTAGTTATATTCAAGAAAATAAAAAGACTATGTTAATAGGAAACCATAGACAAATTTGAAGAAAAAGTGAAGACATGTTATACAAGTAACTCAATAGTTAAAGAATGATATCCAACGCTGGTTGAGATTGCTAATGGCCATAAAATATGTATAATAATCTATTTAAAGATTTTTCAAGAAGTATTTTCAACAAATTTGTCTCGATCAAGAAGGAACCTCAACAATTATGGTGAAATCTCAAAAACCATTGAGAGAAAAAAATTAATACCTAATGAAAAATCTAACACTAACAAATTTGTCTGTTTATATATTAAGTTTGATATTTGTAAAGGGTTAAGGTATATGATTATAAATTGTCATCATCTAATTTAGGACCACGATTGACGCATAAATTAATATTATATTAATTCATGTAAGTCTAGATAAAAAATATATTGCTAAAGAATGCTAAAACAAATCAATATTTGTTAACATAACATGATAATACACTATTAGAAAATACAAAAACGACGACTAAAAATTAGCTATTACATATATTAGCAGCTACTTAGCGACTAAATAGCTATTGAATTAAAAAGAGTTAAGATTATAGACTAAATAGTGATTACATAATCGTAAAATATATGATACCTAGTGTTAGTTACTAATTGTGATTTTTATTTAATTGTTAAATAACCACTATAAATTTTATAGTAGCCAAAAATGAGACTAAAAAATAGCCTTTAAACTTAACTACTAACATTTAGTTGCTAAATTTATCTACTACGGAACTAAGTAGTAGTTAATATTTTGAATGTTAATAATTAGCTACTCAATGAAGCTTAACAAAATGAAGCTTGTCCTGGGATCAGAGCATAGGAATTCCAAACCGGATTTCTTCTCTACCGAGCTAAATAATTCCACTCTTGAAAGCAAGTCCACGCCGGATTTGTTAAGCCAAGATCAGAGCAGATGATTAAAATACTTTAATAATTATATAAAAATATTTTTAAAAACAAAAAATATAGTAATTTAATAAATTAAATTTTTACGATAATAATATCAAACTCACCCTTATTAAAATTTTTAAATTTAATTTTTATTTGAAGTTATATACTCTTTATAATTGCAAAAGTTCTCAGACTTATCATTTTTGTTAAAAAAAAAATGCATTAAAATTGATTGACAAAAGGTTAAAAAATAAATAAAAGCAAAAAACTATTATATCTTACTTTAAAGATAGATATATTAAATATAAAAAATAATATCTCTAAGAAAATATTATGGAGTAAAATAACAGCTATAGATAGTTCATTCTCAATTAATCAGATAACCAAAATTTGCCATTTGGTGAATTTAAAAATATTTTTATTCATTGATCTACAATGAGAAAGAACTCAGGTAATATTCATTGATCTACAATTAGAAAGAACTCAGGTAATAGTACAATTATTTAAAAACTCTAGTCATCTCTATTTTTTTCAAAAATAATTCGTCTGTTTTTAGTAATTGAGGATTATTCTCAATATATTTTATTTTTTCTTTTTTATAAAGTAAGTTATTTTATTCTATTTTATCTTTTTTTTGAGAATTTATTTTGTCTCTTTTAGTGATCAATTTTTTTAAAGAATTTACCGTTTGAAGTTGATTATTTAATTATATAGATAATATATTATTAGATATTATAACTCAAATATATTCTGATATATTATATAAATTTTAGTTTATATCACATTATAATATTATATTTAATAAAATATCTGTAATTAACAAAAAAAGATTAATCAAGAAAATAGAATAATAGTTTTAAAGTCGAATTAATATATACTTTATATCAAAATATTATTATTTTTATAAATGTCTTATCACTATATATAAATAAAAATGATTTCTATTTTATTTTTAAAAGGAAAGACGCCCTTCTAAACAGAATTAGGGAGGACCCACATGCACAAAAAAATTCAAGGACTTAACTTGCAAGCTTCGAAAATACAAGATATAACTGATGTCGTCTCCGTGTTTTCTGGCAGGCTTCACCTGCCTGAAATGGGAGCAGTTTGTTTCGTAGATTCCCCGACTTCACGGTGCCCCAGGATATGATACCCTGATAAAAATTTCTGGTAAGTATCAGTTATTACATTTCTTGAATCCAAATTTTAGTTAGTTGATTAAAGAAAGAAAAAAGAAAAAGAAAAAGAAAGAGACTCTTTTTGCATCTAAGTTCCTATAATCATTCACTCGTTTAAGACTTCTGATGAAATTCCCTGGCATTAGATTGACATATGAGTAAAACCCATTTGGTTTTAGTGATATTTTTTTTGTTTAATGGTAAAATTAATTAAGCTGTAATGCTATTGATTGATGATTGTTGTTTAAAGCATATAGTTTTCAATTTTTCCTTTTTAATTTTAGCTTAGATCCACTTATCTTGGTTCCTTTTATTTTATATGATTTTATTTTTTTATGGGCTTCTTTACTAGTTTATTCACTGATAAATTCTCAATGCAAAATTGGTATTTTTTGGGTTAAAGTTTGTTTTATTTGGAACCTCCATCATCGTTTCTCTTGATTGTACCTGATAGTTTTGTCCTTTAATCTCTTGGCTATAAACTCTCCCATTTCCAATATTGTAAATGCAGTAGACTTGAATTAGAGTTATTATCTAATAGGTAGTTATCAAACTTAAACATGATTAGGCCATGTTTAACAGAATGCGTCAGCAACAGTAAGATATGAAGTTTGTTCGAGATGGGTTGTAATGCATTCGTTCTGTTGTTTAGCGATACATTCATTAATATTTGGTTAAATATCGTTTGTCCCCTGGATTTTCTGTTACTAAATAATCCTTTAGTTTTATATATTATACTAAAACATCCCTGAGTTTTGATTCTGTTAGTTTAAGATGTCCTTCTATTAAAGTTTCCATTAAATTAGTATGAAAAGTCCACCTTACCCTTAGTTTTCATTTGAATTTTCAACTCCTGACCCTTCCACTCAGTCCTCTCCTTTTCGCAATTACTACTATTGAAGCTCTCTTCTTGCTCAAGTTTTAGAGACCCACCACCACCAGTAGTGCCAATCAAAAAGATCAGCACCACTCACCCCTAGTGGAAATAGCACTGACACGACTGAAATTGCAACTGCTTTGGTGGACATAGAAGATGACAATGAATTCAAAGAAGAGGAAGATGACTCCTTTGAATTGGAGCTTACTCTGCATGATTTTGAAAGCAATAGATCTGCCTCAAGATTTTAAGTCCTCATGTTCAAAACCTCAATAAATCAAACCAATCTATTCAAAACTTCAGTCTCCAGTCTCTCTCCTCAAATCTGCCTCAAGATTTCAAGTCCTCATGCTCCAGATATCAAAGTCTATGGCAGCCTAAGAAATAGGAAAAACAGAGGACAAGAAGTAAAACGAGAAGCCAAAATTATCATTGATATTGCCGTCAAGTTCTCTGGCAGCAATGCTGCCTTTTTTCGCCTAAGAAGGAGAAACAGGAAAGTATTATGGCAGGGACCTGAGCGGTGTGTAAGCATCTGGGCAAAAACAAATCAGTATCAGTGGCGACTGCACGTCCATCGTCCACATTAGCTAGGAGAGTGCAGGCACAGGACCGATGATTTGCAGTACCAGCTGAAATTGATTATATCCCATTAGCATCAACTATCTCAAGCCATCACTAAACAATCATCCTTGCAATCGAAAGATGGCTAGTGGAGGCAGTGTTGTGGAATAAGGGTAATATTTCACCCACCAAATTCACCTAATAAATTTATAGGTGAATAGAGAGTGAAAGATTGTACTGTAAAACCACACTATAGTTGATTCCCAGGAAAGATTGGAGGGGTCACAAGTGGTCCCAC
>CATIWR010023397.1:0-24667 GCA_949677035.1 Omphalea diandra | reverse complement strand
TGCAAGTGTTATTGTCGTGCTTCTACAAATCGCATGACTAAATGATCATTTATCCAATACATATGTTCATGTGGGATTTCATATCATTTATGAAATGAATATGTTCATGTGATAATGCCAATGAATGTGGATAGGGATGTTACAGGAACTGCATCTAAAACTAAGGAGCATTGAACTGGCAATGTATATAAGTTGGGTAATAGAATGTGCCTAAAGGCAAAGTAGGAAGAATGACATAATCCCCATTAGTCATCAGGGTAACATGTGACAAATTCTACCATGGGTAGCTATAACAAATGTTAGTAATAGCAATGCAAGATATTCACTCATCCCACTCGACTCTTATAGTAGCTAGTCTTGATTGATGATGACTTGAATGATGTTGTAGGCAATAATGACTCGTGTCAATAGTTGGTGCGACTAATAGTCCCAACCTCTCTTGCAGCCATATTTGAAAATAGGAAAACAAGAAAAGAAAAGAAAATAAGAAAACAAAGTAGAAGAAATAAAAAAAGAAAAAAGAAAAAAAGAAAAGGAAAAAATATATAATATGCTCGTTAGGTTGAAAATCCAACAAGGCAACCTAAGCAAAAATGAGTGCTTTGTTGGATTGAAAACTTGTAAGGGTGGTCTAGGCAAAAGTTAGGGCAATAAAAAAATTGAGCAAAAATCAAAAAGAAGAAGAAGAAAAAAGAAAAATATTATAAAAGGAATTCTCACCTAAAACAGTAATGGGCTCCCTGTGAAAGAATCACTGACACCGAGCTACTCTATCCAAACCCATAATGGTCTCACCTAAGATCGTCGACATGGGGGTTCTCCCTAATCTTGCTCTATATTAAAGCGATAAAATTTGCAGATTGATCTCCACATCCTCCCTCCTTAACAAATACTCACCCATTAGAATATCAGCCATAATATGGGCCTGAGTTGCTCGAGCATGGCCCCTAAAGTGGAAGAGAGTGAGAAATGAGCCATTATAATTTTCTCCTCGCCCTATATGTACTGTGGTACCTCCCCATACCACATGTCAAACAACTCTACCATCTTTTGAACATATGGGTAATCTAGCTGAGTGAACACAATCTGGTATATGGTGGTGACATGATAGTCAAGGATGGTGCCAAACTCCTTTAACAGAGGGAAAAACTCCATATCCCTAAAATGGCAGGTATGGGTAATGAACTCTTATAAATTACAAACTAACCATAAGAAATATGTATCAAGACAAATAAAAGAAAGATAATGAATATGAGTTAGACTAGCCTATGGTAGATGAGGCCAGATCTGGGTTAGGAGAGATCTTGGAAATGCTCGTGACATATTTTGGAGGCTAGAAGTAGCAGTTGTGGGGAGTTGATTCGAAATGGATATTTATAAAACAAGATAAAGGTGGTTAGTGCTTGACATCTATAAATAACTCAACAGGTTTGTTTAACCTTTGATCAAGCCTATACAACCATTAAATGGGTTTGTACATACCTCATTCTAGGTTGTACAACCCTTTAACTCTTGACAAATTATTGGTGGCTTCCTTTTCACACTTTGGACATAAACACCATTTTGTACTAGTTTTAAAAAGCACATGTATAAACTACTATTGACCGATGGTTTAAAAAAATACTCAAAATGTAAAATTAGAAGCAAGAATCATTTATTTTTTTATTTATTTTTCTGAAAAATCTCAGAATTTGACAAAAATAAAGGTAGTGTCACATCAATATATCCAGTGAAAAGAACAAGTACTCCGAGAGATGCGTGCTGAGTTGGTAGTTTTAGGTGAGCCTAGCGTCACTTATTCTAGAGGAGTTTTAGGATTATACGGGTTCTTCTAAGAACTAGGGTGACTAGGCCAATTGAAGCTGCCTTTAGTCCCTTTAGGCCTTTTACCTTCTTTTTAGACTTATAGCTAGCTGTAGGACAATTTAAAATTTTACTTTGATTGTAGTATAATGTTTGGGGGCATATTTTAGCCTCTTTATTTTTGGATATTAGGATACTTAGGGTATTTAGATTGAAGCACCCCAATTTTGTTAAATTGAGCTCTTTACCCATAAAATATGCCATTTTTTTTCCTTTTTTATGATATGTGTACATTTTGTGTGAATGATGCATGTAATCTCTTTATTTCTTATGTATAATGGGTCTTTTGAATAAGTCCAAGACAAGCCAATTACCAAAACATAAGAGAAACCTTTTTTTTATAGAATCCACAATCAAAGTGATATGTATAGACCAGTAAGTTATCTATACAGAGCAGTTAGTTATCAATACAAACAACTAGGCAGTTTATATAGCCAACTTTACTACTCATAATTATCAAGCACTATTCACCTTCTCCCTCCTTTTTTAAACCCTTTTGTTCTCAATTTCTACACCCCTATATACTATTTTTTTTAGTCTTTAACCATCTCTAGAACATTATTGAGGTCTCTTCACGCCTCAAATTGGCTCTATCTTCCTTGGACAAGTTTCAAAGCTCTTTGATACTTTTATCCATCAAGCTCAACAATAATTTTGTGTAGGTGACTTATGATTATTTAGATCCATCTATCCACTCTTTCCATTTTCAGATGTATGAAGATATGTCCTCTTATTGAGGAGTTCGATCCCATCACATTACTAGCATGGATCAGATAGCACTACCATATTTAGATTGCCCACATATTCAAAAGATGATGGAGTGATTTGATTTGCCTTATGATGAGGTACCCTTATACACATTGGATTAACAAAAAGGTAATGTCATCTTCCTTGCTCACTCGATACCTCTTAAGGGATCATGTTAGGGCTGCCCAAGCCTGTATTTTAACAACCATTTTGCTAGGAGAATTTTTATTTTAGAGAGATAATTGAGAGATTGACCTTTAGGTCTTGCCACTTATTAAGGAGCTAGGGTTGGGAAAAGCTAGTCGAAAATGTTACTCTTTGTGATCCTTAGTAAGACTACCGTAGGCCTCGATAAGGTATCCTTAGGCATTACCGAGTCTTTCTCAAAAACCCCATTACTATTTTAGGTGTGTGCTTCTTATAGCCTTTTATTATTTTTATTTCATGCAACCTTCTATTATTTTTATTTCTTTTTTTTCTCTTTTATTTTTACTTTTATTTTTATTATTTAGTTTTTTAATCATTTTGTGCCCTAACTTTTGCTTGGACCACCCATGTGGGTTTTTTTATCTAGCAGGTTCCTCATTTTGATTAGGCTACCCTTTCAGGTTTTCAACCTAATGGGCTTTGCTTCTCATTCTTCTTTTTTTTTTTTTTTTTCTTTTTTCCTTTCTTTTTACATATATGGTTGCAGGAGACACTAAGTTTGCTAAAAGCTCATACTATGGACATAAGGAGTTATTTCTCATAACATCATTTAAACCATCGACTATCAAGACCTATTTCCAATAGAGTTGAGTGGATTGAGTGGTTGTCCTATAAATATGATTTTATCATTCACTAAGCTTACCCTCAGTAGAGATTGATTGAGGTCATACTAAGGACCTATAGAGGATGTGTGATCATCCTTGCCCTGACATCTAGCATCTTTTAAGGCTTGCTCGAGTTTGTCAACAATTTAGGGCCATACAGGATATTGTAGCTTTCCTCCCTTCCTTTATGGAAAGGTTTTTCACTCAGTGCTTCCAAGACAAGGTAGAGGCCACTTGGGCAAATAGCTACATCTACCATATTTTCCCTGCTAAGACTTTCATTTCTAATGGCATTGATTTAAAGGCTTGGTTACGAGATAGTTAGGGACATAAAACTATATGGGTCTCAAAAAGACATTTAGTGTAATACCCATTTTCATTTACTAAGTATGGTATTCATTTCAAAATATTCATATGTGTAATGGTGAACTTGTCATTCATACATAGTCCAAATGGCATAATAATTCCACATTTAATTCATATATATGTTATTTACACCTGATCAATGTAGTGACTACAAATAAATTCCTATCTTAGTAAATATACATGACATCATGAAAGAGAGAGAGAGAGAGAGAGAGAGAGAGAGAGCAATAATTTAACTGGTAACATATGCTCCATGTATCTATGTGTTAAACTTTGTGCTTCATTAAATGAAAAAATAACTACAATTTGGTGAGTCATTATGAGCATTGGATTTTGGGCCCTATTATGCAAGCTCAATGATGAAAAACTATCAGATTTATCTCTAAAAAATGTAAGGAGAGTTGTAGAGGAAAAGAAGTGAAGCCTGAGAAAGCCTTAGATCAATCCCAAGCCTAGCCCAAAGCCCAACTAAGCCTAATTCAAAAACTGCTCTGCCACCTTTTAGATGGTTGTATAGCTAGCTTATTTAGTTATACAATCAAGATAAAAACCCTAACAGGCAGAAGGTTCTTGAACTTGGACCCCTACCATTCACTTGGTTGTATAACTAACATATTTGTCTATACAACAACCTCTTAGCTTTATAAACCACCCTAAAACCCTAAACTCTAGAACATTCTTAGCCTTTGTCTATTACGAGTTGAGAATGGAATGCAACTAAAACTACCCTGGCTTAGGTACACCCATCGCTCTCTATAAATACCTCTCATTTTGAAGAAGGAGAGAAGGTTTGGAAAAACCTAGTGAAACTTTATTAAAATTGCTCTACAAATAACCCTAACACAAAAAACTAAACCCTAAACCCATCCACACAAAGATTTAAGGTGACACTCTAAGCATTGAAACATGCACTTATGCTTACCCATTGCATTTTGGAGGATAAACTGAAATTGTAGTGCCTATGAGGGAAAGATAATAGAGAAGGAACGTCCTAGAACCCCTTTTGCCCACTTTTTATTCCTTTTTATTTTTTTTCCTTTGAACAACCATTCTAGGTAAGTTGTACATACCTCTTTATGGTCAGTATAGACCACTAGGAAGGTCATATAGACCACTAGTTGGTCTCTACAGATTGTGATTTTTAGCTTCTTATCTATCCATTTTCTTCATTCTTTAGGGTTTCTTAGGGATGTCTTATAAGCTTTCATGAAATAATAAGGGTAGGTTATATGACATTGGACTCAGATTCATTAAAATAATATATCAATGATCAAGTTAAGAATTTGTTTTTATGATTTTTATGCTTTTAATCTCCTCTTCTTCATGCCTCTGCCCTTTCTTGTGTGTTATATATTTGTTTTAACATAACTTTGGCAATGATTAAGAGAGGGATTTTCCATCCCTGTGACTTTAAAGACCTTGTGATTTTGGTTATCATTTATGGTTATTGTTATGCTTTAATCCCTATCGCCATAAATGAGTGACTAGCTCTCTATCTAGTTCACTCTTTTTATTTGGCTTAAGATGGTTATTTTGACTAGAGTTGGGGAGAGAGATCCATTCTTTTGACCCCCATGGTGTTACATCATATGTTTAGCAAATTGTATGTAATATATGCATCATTTGTCCTTTTAAGCTTGTGTCTTGAACATATTGATATCCTAGCCCTTCATATAGCTAGGGTTATGCTTTTGTACGCTTTAGCTTATGTTAATACATTGCCCTAATGCCTCAACTATCCTTCAAAATTTACTTTGCATCTTGTGCATATATTATGTGTTTATGTTTTACTTTCCATGTTCTTAAGTTCTTACTTTATTTGCTATTACCACCCTTTATATGTTCATATGATATTAGGAATGTGTTGATTTTAGATTTAGAAACATAATTAGACCTCTTTGACTTGAATGAGGTATGGTATGACTTTTACTTATGTGCATTTCATTATGTGCTATTTTATTGTTTCAATATCTTGATAGCAACTAACTTGTTTGGCTTTGTGTGTAGGTGGCTATATGTGGGCATAAAAATCTTAAATATATATGTTTATGATTGATTATGCATGACATCTTGATTCAAATGGTTGTACCCCTATCCTTATGGTGAATGTTTATAATACTTTGATGATGATGTGCTTGAATGAGATGCACTAGAAACATGTTTAGGGCCAATAATTGGATTAACTAATAATATGATTAAAATGGTAAAATGCAAACCAAAGATGTTTGAAGGCCATATCCCCACATTATGGCAACTTGGAGGCGCTTAATAATAAGGCATAAAAGTGCATATTTTAATTATGGTGACTTTCCCTTATATTATGCTTAATTTCCAATTTAATTGAATTTTATATTTAAGAAATTTAAATTTGATGTTTTAGGTGCATTAGGGTTGAAAATGAGAGATTAGACATTATTTTGCTAGATTCTTTAATTTTGGGGCAAAAGAAAGGGAAAGTGTAGTTTACAGCAGAAGACGTCCAGTAATAAGGCATGGGCGCGACTTGCCAGTCCTAGGCTAATGAATTTAAGAGGGTAAGGAACTCGACCGCCCCCCTGTCCCTTAGCCAAGAAAGAGATCTATTTTTGCTAATAAGTGACGTCACCTCTTTTCATACTCGATTTAATTTTCAGCCTATTTTTCATCGAAGATCTTATCTTATTTTGGAGATTTGACTTAGGAGATTTATCCTAGATTTAGATCTTCTTTTGATCTTTTCTAAAAAACTATTTGGGAAGATAATTTATCGATCAATTTTTAGGACATCTGTGAGAGATTTTTGAGCAAGATATTTTATGCTATAAATAAGAGTCTTTTCTCTTGCATGGGAGAGACAAAAAATGTGAAAAGTAAGGGAGAATAAGGAGTTCAACTAGGCTCAATTGGAGATATTCTCCTCTTCCCTTACCAACCCATGAGTTATTCTTTTCTATTTTATAATTTTCATTCTTTCTTTATGAACTAATTTTCTTCTAACTAAGGCTATGAAAAGCCTTATCACGACAATGGATTATTTTTTTTATTTAATTAAGATATTTTTATTTTTATATTGTCCATGAATTATTATGCTTAATGCTTTTGAGAACTTCATCACCTTTAGATTGATTTGGTTTATGTGCATGAATTAGGAAAGGATTTTGCATAATTAATTAAATAATTCATGGAGTGAATTGAATGGTGTGTAATAATATATAAACATGACTCATTTGATTTTATAGGTTTTTCACATAGTTTAATGCATTTTCTATCTCGAGAACTCTATAGAGAGATCTAAAGGTTACTTGATAGAAGTAGGATTAATATATCTCAAGTGGGAATATTAATCAATTTTAGGAAAAATTTCAGCTTAAGAAAATAATTAATTATCTTGGTTGAATTTAATTAATGAAAATCCATTGAAGTAGTTAGGTTGACTAATAGTCTTAGCTTTTCAAATTTGACTATGTAAGCATCAGATTCTTGGCCTTAGGATGCAAAGAACGATGATGAAAATAACTAAAATTATTCCCTAAAATGTAAGGGAGAATTGCCCTAGGTAAAGAAACAAGGCCTTAGGAAATCTTAGAGAAGCCCCAAGCCAATCCTAAAACTAAGCCCAGGCTGCCAGTATAGGCTTAATGGGTTGTACAACCCATCAACTTGGGCTGTATAGCCTACCAAGCTGGGCTATACAACCTTAACTTAAACCTTAATCTTTAGAACCATTTGGAATTGGTCCCCCCTTAAGCCTTAGGGTTGTACAATCCAAATGGATAGATGTACAATCCAACCTTGGCTATACATCTCACATGTAAACCTTAAATCTTAGAAGATCCACCTTCTTCTCTATGATTAGACATGAACATGGTGCAACTAAAACCATTTTTTATTGTGGTGGACCCTTTTTCTCTTATAAATACCTTGTCATTTGAAAAGGAGGAGGCTTAGACAAGCCTAAAGTTACTTTGCCAAAATCCCAGTTTAAAACTCTAATTCTCCATAAATCAAACACTTAACCCCAATACACTAGCACCTAAGGTAGTTTTTAAGGCCATGAGACTATATCATGCATCTCCTATAACATTGTGAAGGAAAATAATGAACTTATAAGGCTCTGAGGGCAAAGGAAAACACTAAGGCAACGAGCAGATCCCCTTGCCCTACCTTCTTCTTCCCATTCTTTCTTTTCCCTTCATTTTCAAAACCAAAAAATGAAGGCTATATAGCTATGATGTAGGTTGTACAGTGGATAACATTCATTGTAGGTTGTACAACCCTATTGGTTTGGAAGCAATTTTGTAATACTCCTTTCTTATATGGATTTCCCCATTGCAAGGCTACTTTTTATGACTCTATTGGTAGAATAGGATGAAACCTAGTAGTCTAGGAACCTTATTGTAAGCATCAAATTTTAGGTCTTAAGATGCAAGCATGATGATGAAAGTCACTACATTCATTCCCAAAGTTGTAAAAGTAATTGTCAAACGAAGAGATGAAAGGCCCTAGAAACCTTGGAAATGCCTAAAGACCAAGCCTATACACAGACTAAGGCTGCCAACCAAGCTTGATGGGCTATATAAGACATTATGCAGGGCCATACAACCCATCAAGTAGGGTTGTATAGCCCTAAAGGAAGGCTATACAACCTTATACAATGTTGTACAAACCATTCTAAACCCTAATCTTCAGAAAGTACATGAATTGGTCCCCTTTTAATAATAAGGTTGTACAGCCCTGACAAAAAGATGTACAACCCACTATTCGTTATACAACTCATATGCAAATCCTAATTCTAGTACAACACTCTCCTTCTATATGATTGGATGTGTCTATAGTGCAATTAGAACTATTTTTGGCATTGACACTCATCCAACACCTATAAATACCCCAACATTTTAAGAGAAGGAAGAGACTTGGAAACCCTAACTAAACTCTGCCAAAATCAAGCATTAGAAACCTAAAGGCTGACCTCACCCTACGTTATCTAAGGTAAAAATAAGCCTTTATCTTTGCATTTGTGTATTCCTATATCATCATTAAAGGATATTGGATTTATCATTATGCTTATGAGGGTAAAGACATTTCAAGAACATACCCAAGACCCCCTCATTTCCCCTTCTTCTTCTTTCTATTTCTTTATCATTTTCTATTTTTTAAAACCCAAAAAGTACAAGCTTGTTGGTAAGTTGTCTAACCCTCTTTTCGAGTTATACAACCTAGGTTTCCTACAATAGAGTGGAAAACTTTATTCTCCTTTCTTTTGGATTTTTTTGCTTTTAGGGATATATTTTAGGATATTTGGTGACTTTAATGATAGAGTAGGGTAAAGTCTAATGACTTAGGGCCCTTATTTATCCTAAAAATAAAGTCTTGTTTGTTTTCTAAATGATTTTCATTACCTTTCTATCTAAATGCTTTTGTATTTCTTCTTTTTCCTTAGCTTTGAAATTATGTTTTGGCTCTATTCTAGATACTTAGTTGTAACATCCTCAACCTAAATTATATGTATTTTAATTATGTTACATTTGAATATATGCATTGGATAAATGATTATTTAGACATGTGGATTAGATAAACATGATGATGACACATGCACCATTGCATTTGGGACACTTGAACAGATATGTAATGTTTGTATAGTTGCATAAAAAATTGTCTTATGTTATGTTGCATGTTATAGTATCATAAATAATGGTGTTATAAAGCTTATTTTAAAGTATAAGGAGCATCTAGGGATTAAGAGATGGATGGAGGTGCTTAAGGAGTGAATAAGAGGGACTAAAAGAGGAAAGTGAACTTCCAACCAATACGAAAGTAGCACCATGATTTTGCCTTGTTACAATAGTTTAGAAGTGGAATTTTTGACCCTTTAGGATCAGAATACACAACTTAGACATGAGGTAAAGTAGAAGAAACAGAGAGCTAAGGAAGGAAGAAAGGAAAGAAGAAGAAGAAGAAGAAGAAGAAGAAGAAGGAGAGGATAAAAAGTGAGCTATATAAGAAGGAAGCCTAAGGTTTTCTAGTTATAGGAAAATAGGTAAGTTAATTTATCTTATTCTCAAATGAAATTAACCCCTCATGACATGTTAATCGTGCATGGTTAGTATGAAGTTTGGAGTATTTGAGGTAGAACTCTTGGATGGAAGTTGAAATTGAAGAGAACAAGAGCTTATTATGTTGATTTTTGTTATTAGAGCAGAATTTTGTACCCACAATTTCATAAGCCTATAAGAGGAATTAGGGAAAGTTAAAAAAATATGAAAGATATAGCTTTATGCCCCAACCAAATGCATATGAAACAATTTTGCTTAATTTGGCAAGTGTGAGGAGTTATGGCTCCTTCATTAGGGTTGGTCCACAACCAACCGAAATCACCTTAGTCTTTCTGTTTTCTTACATTTTGATGACTTTATGTACTGATTTAGATAATGTACAAAACATGAAATTTGTAGGGCTATATCCTCTCTAAATATTTGTAAAGTAGTTTTGATTGATGTGTTGTGTGGAAAGGATATGCTCATTGACTGATTGACCCTGTACCCAGATGAAACTTCATCAGTGTTTTAATTTTGTTTTCCAAGAATTTGATGGCCATAGATTTAGAATTTGGTGATGTGTAAAAATTAAAAGTTGTATATTTATGTATTATCTACATGCATGTAAAATATGTTTACCAAATTTAACATGGTTGTTGAGATATTTCCCCTTCATTATGACTTATTATCAACATGTTGGAAACATACTCACCCTGAGATTGGTCATTTGTTTTAGTGACTTTATAGACTGAATTAGACAATAACTAAAACATGAAAAATGTTCCTTTATGTGTTCTATAACTTCTGGTAAATAATTTTTGGGATTGGATTTGTAAGATTTTAGATATATCTAATAATGTAAGACCTACTCAGGTTGAGATGACATTGAAATAGAGCAAATTCATAAAATTGACCATAAATTATGCAGTGTAAGTTATGGATTGAATTTTGGATATGGTATACCCATATATGTCTAGTTTAATTGAAAAAAAAAAAGAATCAATCAGTTGGATTCGTGAGTTAAAAATAATTATAGAAATAACCTACCAAGTTCATGATATTTTACTCAAGCATATTTGCATAACCAGATGAAAAATCTTATTTTATCATCATGGATTGATTTGTTGTATTGAAATAGGCCCTTGAGGCATTGAAGATAGTAGTGGGAATAAGCCGACATGACCTAATAAGCTCGAAGGAGGAGGTAAGTAAATAGCTAATGGTACTATACGTGTGATTGGTTAAATGCCATGAACATATACTCAATGAAGTGAAATGTTGTTTAATGTGATGATATTAAGGAATACATTGTTAAAAAGATTGTTATACTTTTGATTTATTTATTTTCATGAGACATTGATAAATTATGACTTTAGAATGAGAGTATGTGGTGATATGAGCTGCCAAAGTTATGAGTGTTGTTATTAATCTTTATATTATTGAAATTTTGTTGGATTTATAGTTGATTTGTTGAAAGACTAATACTTGATCTTGTTATCAAGTAACACTATTCATAGCCTATGTGGAAATGATATATAACAGCCTGTATGGCAATAACATTCGACAGCCTATGTGACATGATATTTATATCCTATGTGGCAATAATATATAACAACCTGTGTGGCAATGATATCTATAGCCTATGTGGCAATAATATATAATAGCCTATGTGTCAGTAACTTTTGAGAGCCTATGTGGCAATGGTATGTACAACTTGTGTGGCAATAATATATAATACCATGTGTGGCAATAATCTATAATAGCCTACATGGTAATAACATTCGATAGCCTATGTGACAATGATATCTATAGCCTGTGTGGCAATAATTTTTATAGCCTATGTGGCAAGCAAATATGAAAGCCTTTGTGGCAGTGACATCTATATCCTATGTGGCAACAATATATGATAACTTGTGTGATAATAACATTTGATAGCCTGTGTTGCATTTAAGAGTAAAAACTCTTTATTTCGTGCATGGATATGATGATGAGTTATTTATTTTTAAATGTTGTTATGTTATTTGAGATTAAAGTATTGTTATGCATTTACTTACTGAGTATGTAGTCTCACTTTTTTTGCATTAAATTTTCTTTCAAGAAGAGTAGACTAAGATTGCATCCAGTTTACATTTCGAAGTTGATGTCAAGCAGTCTAATAAAGGTTGGGCCAGTATGCAGTCAATTAGTATTTAAGTTTGTTTAACCATGCATACTTTATTGTAAATAGTCACTATGTTTGTGAAACAAGATACATAATGTAATAATAATAATAATAATAATATATTTGAAATAAGATATTTTAATGGCAATGGATAGAATAAGAGGATTTTAATGATGTTTTGTCATTTTAGTATTCCATGTTTTTTGAATAAGTTAATGCACCTACTTTATGAATGATTAGTAAATGGGACATCACATTTTAGTGGTATCAGAGCAGGTAAATGATTTTGTAGACAAGTGTAATATGAATGTGATATATATGATATTTGCATTGTGTTAATCTTACATGCATTGGCATATAGGAGTATGGATGCGCTTGATAGTGTTCATACTGACCTAAAGGTTGGAGATGAGTTTGTTCATGCACATGAACATGTTGACCATATTGCATAGAATTTTGAGTTGTCATGAAATAATCCAGCCACTGGTGTAAACCTAAATATCATACAGTTTATTGAGATGATGTAGAGATTTGCAATAAAAGTATATGTAGGTCTTGTTATAGATAGGAATTACAATGGATTGAAGAAGTAAAAGGTGATTGACTTTGAGGGCACTATAGATCTTATAGAGGTTGAAGAGTAGGTTAGAAGAATTGAAAGAATATTGAATAGGTTTGAATGCATCCTAGAGTAAAGTTGAAGTATGCAATATATTTGGTTTAAAAAAATGCCTTGGACTTATGGGAGACTATTCTAGGTAGCTTTACTCAATCAATGACATTGACCTGGATGATTTTCTAAGGGAGTTTGCAAAAAATGTAAACATCGTTGGTATACTTAGATAAGAAGAAGATGAAGTTTTCTAATTGAAGCATAATGATTTAACGATTACGGATTATGAGGTATAATTTGTTAAAACTCTCGTGATATGCCCTAAAGTATGTGGCTACAGAGGAATTGAAGTGTTAAAAGTTTGACAAGGGACTGAGGTTAAATTTAAGATCGATTAGCAGTTAAACCAACTAATTATACTACATGATTAGTAATAACTATTTGAGCTAAGGAGGTGATCCAAGAGAAGAATGCAATTGAGATTAAAAGAAAGAGAAGTTATGTAGGATGAAGTGGAGAACTCAATAGGGCAATAAAAAGGGGTGGTTTTACATTATCTGGTGGATCAGGATTTTAAAAAGGTATTAATAATCAAATAGATGAAGGACATAGTCAACTTAGTAGATTAGCATTAACAACATCTGGTAGGGGTAGCTATGGTGGTTTTGAAGGCTCAAATGGCAGGAAAGGACCCATTGACATAATACGAAGAGGTGTTGCCCCAATTTGTAATATTCATGGAAGAACTCTTTTTATAGAATGTTAAGGACCTAAAAGGGTTACTTACTATACTTATAGACAATCAGACCATATAAGCCAAGATTGCCTAATGACAGGTGTGATTGAAGGAGAGTTTCAAGTAGTTGTAGGGAGATTGTTCATGACATAAGTAGAAATAAAGTGTTTAGAAATTGTCCTATGAATGTTTATGACATAAGTAGAAACAAAGTGTGTAGAAATTGTCATGTGCTTGTGTGTGGTGTCGTATTGACTGCATATTTAATATTAATGAACTTTAAGGAATTTGATGTTATTCTAGGTATGGATTTTTTAGATTGTCATACTAAAGAGTTGATAATCAAATCTTTAGAACAATTAAAGAGTTATAATTGAAAGAGAGCACAAAATTGTTCCCACTTGTTTGACCTCAAGCATTTAAGAATTTCAGTTAATTAAAAAAAAAGTTGTGACACATTTTTAGTTAGTACAGTGGACACCAGCATTCCTAATATAAGGTTAATAGACATTTATGTAATGAGAGAGTTTCTAAAAGTATTTCTTAATAATTTGCTTAATTTGCCACCATATAGAGAAGTTGATTTTAATATTGAGACCTTACTAGGAGTGGCACATATATATATTACATCATACTAAATGACATTAGCGGAGTTCTAAAAATTAAAGAAATAGATGGAAGAGTTATAGAAAAAAGGTTTCATTTGACCTAATACATCACCTTGGGGGATCACTAGTGTTATTTGTGACGAAAAAGGATGGAAGCATGTAGTTATGTAATGATTATAAACAATTAAATCGAGTAATGGTAAAGAATAAATATCCCTTGGTAAAAATTGATAATTTTCTTGATCAACTTTGAGGTGCAATGTTATTTTCAAAAAATTGATTTAAGATTTGGCTATTAGCAGTTAAGGGTTGTTGAGCCAAATATTCCAAAAACTGCTTTATGCACTAGATAGGGTCACTATAAGTTCCTTGTTTGCCCTTTGTGTCAACTAATGCACCAGTTGCGTTTATGGCTATTATGAATAAAGAGTTCCAACCATACTTACACAAATTTGTAATTGTGTTCATTGATGACATTCTCATATACTCACAAAATCATGACGAGCACGAGCAACATCTGAGAATCGTATTGCATATGCCGAATTGAGCAAATGCGACTTTTGGATGGAACAAGTGGTCTTTTTAGGTCATATTGTGTTTAGACATGGTGTTCAACCTAATCTAGCTAAGGCGAATGCTCTTTGGAATGGGATCCACCCAAAAATGTATCAGAGATGCATAGTTTTATTGGGTTGGTTGGTTGTTATAGAGGAATTATGGAAGGATTCTCCATTATTGTTGGGCCATTGACAAAATTATTATGGAAGAATGTAACATTTAAATGGGATGATCAATGTCATTAAAGTTTTAAAGAACTAAAAAAAAGATTGACTACGACACTAATATTGACATTACCATAAAAAAAAAATTGGTGGATTTGTGGTGTACACTAAAGCATCAAGACGAGGATAAGTTGTGTATTGATGAAGCATGGAAAAGTGATAGCTTATGGTTCTCAACAGTTAAGGCCTCATGAGCTGAATTATCCTACATATGACTTGCAGTTGGCAGCCATTGTCCATGCCTTGGAAATTTGGAGTCATTACTTGTATGGAGAGACATTTCATATTATGACAGATCATAAAAGCTTGAAATATATTCCAACATATAGAGAATTGAACCTAAGGCAAAGAAGATGGATGGAATTAATGAACGACTATGATTGCACTATTGATTATTATCAGGGTAAGACTAATGTTGTTGCTGATACTTTAAGCCGAAAAGCAATAAATATTTTTGCCAGTATGGTTTGTTATAATTTCATATCCTTGGTTAATCTTCGTGCTTTAAATGTAAAATTTGAGATTGAGAATATGACAACTTTAATGGCTACTCTTCAGTTAAAACCTGTGATAGATGACAAAATTAGAGAAGTTTAGATGAAGGGTCCATATTTGCAAAAAATGTTATAGAAGATACAGATAAGTAAGAAGACTAATTTTTCTATTAGAGATGATGGGATGATAACGATGGGTAGTCAAGTTTATGCACCATATGATGATGGATTAATAAGAGATTATGCAAGAGACACACAATGCACCATATACTATGCACCCTAGAAGTACAAAAATGTGTAGAAAAATGCAGCCACTTTTTTTGTGGTCAACAATGAAGAAAGATATAATTGAGTTTGTATCGAGATGTTTAACTTGCCAATAGACCAAGGCAGAACATCAAGCACCAGTAAGTAAGTTGCATCCTTTATCTATTCTTGTATGGAAATGGGAGAAAATTTCAATGGATTTTGTTATTGGTTTGCCTCAGACATAAAAAAGACATAATTATGTTTGGGTTATTATAGATAGACTCACAAAATCTACACACTTCTTGCCTATAAGAAAATAGATTCACTTCATGGACTGGCTAAAATATATGTCGCTGAGATTGTGAAATTACATGGAATTTCTTTTTCTATTGTGTCAGATCCTTGATTCACTTCTCATTTTTGGAACAGCTTAAAAATAGCCTTGGCTACTCGTTTCAATTTTAGCACTGTTTTTCACCCACAGATTGATGGTCAGTCCGAGAGGACTATTCAAACATTAGAGGTTATGATGCGAGCTTGTGTGTTAGAATTCAAAGGCAACTGGGACGATCATTTTCTACTAATGGAATTCACATATAATAATAGCTATCACTTTAATATTGGTATGGCACCATATGAAGCTTTATATGGCAGGAAATGTAGAAGTCCAATTTGTTGGGATGTTGAAGGGATGAGACAGTTAGAGGTTTTCGATATGGTACAAGATACAGCGGCCAAAATCCAAGTAGTCAGAAGATGTATGCAAGCTGCTCAAGATAGGAAAAAATGGGTATGTTGATAAACATACATGAGAAATAGAATATCAAGTTGGAGATAAAGTATTTTTAAAGGTTTCACTATGGAAAGACATTATTAGGTTTGGTAAACAAGGAAAGAATTCTAAAGTTCTAGCAAATGAAATTTTAAGGATGAAATTTATATAAGAGGGGGAGAATTGTAACATCCTCAACCCAAAATATATGTATTATAATTATGTTATATTTGAATATATACATTGAATAAATGATTATTTAGACACGTAAATTGGATAAGCACGATGATGACATATGCACTATTATATTTGGGACACTTGAACAAATATGTAATGTTTATATAGTTTCATGGAAAATTGTCTTATGGTATGTTTCATGTTATAACATCATAAATAATGGTGTTATAGAACTTATTTAAAAGTATAAGGAGCATCTAGGGATTAGGAGATGGATGGAGGTGCTTAAGGAGTGAAGAAGAGGGACTAAAAGAGGAAAGTGAACTTCTAACCAATAGGAATGCAACACTATGATTTTGTCTTGTTATAATAGGTTTATAAGTGGAATTTTTTACCCTTTAGGATAATAATAAAGAGCTTAATTGTGAGGTATAGCAGAAGAAAGAGAGATCTAAGGAAGAAAGAAAGGAAAGAATAAGAAGAAGAAGAAGAAAGAGAAGGAGAAAAGTGAACTGCCTAAGAGGGAAGCCTAACATTTTCTAGTTTTGGAAAAATAGGTAAATTAATTTATCTTCCTTTCAAATGAAATTAACCCCTCATGACATGTTAATCATGTATGGTTAGTGATAATTTTAGAGTATTTGAGGTAAAACTCTAGGATGAAAGTTGAAATTCAAGAGAACAAGAGCTTATTGTGTTGATTTATGTTGTTAGAGTAGAATTTTGTACCCATGATTTCATAACCCTAGAAGAAGAACTAAGGAAAGTTAAAAATATGAAAGTTGTAGCTTTATGACCCAAATAAATGCATATGAAACAGTTTTGCTTGATTTGGTGTGTGTAAGGAGTTATGGCTCCTTTATTAGGGTTGGTTCATAACTAATCGAAATCACCTCAGTCTTTCTATTTTCATATATTTTGATAACTTTATGTACTGATTTAGACAAAGTACAAAACATGAAATTTGTGGGGATATATCCCTTCTAAATACCAGTAAAACAGTTTTGATTGATGTGTTGTGTGGAAAGAGATATGGCTCATTGACTGACTGAACCTATACTTGGATGAAACATCATCAGTCTTTTAATTCTGTTTTCCAATAATTTGATGGCCATACATTCAGAATTTGGTGATGTGTAAAAATTGAAAGTTGTATATTTATGTATTATCTACATGTATGTAAAATATGTTTTCCAAATTTAATATGTTTGTTGAGATATTTCCCCCTCATTATGACTGATTACCAACATGTTGGAAACTTGCTCACCTTGAGATTGGTCATTTATTTTGGTGACTTTATAAACTGAATTAGACAATAAGTAAAACATGAAAAATGTTCCTTTATGTGTTCTATAACTTATGGTAAATCATTTTTGGGATTGGATTTGTAAGATTTTAGATATATCTAATAGTGTAAGACCTACTCAGGCTGAGATGACAATGAAATAGGGCAAATTCATAAAATTGAGCATAAATTATGTAGTGTAAATTATGGACTAAATTTTGGATATGGTCTAATATGGTCTACCCATATATGTCTAGTTTAATTGAAAAAAAAAAAGAATCAGTCATTTGGATTTGTGAGTTAAAAGTAATTATAGAAACAACCTACCAAGTTCATGATATTTTACTAGAGCATATTTGTATAACAAGATGAAAATCTTATTTCATCATCACAGATTAATTTGGTGTATTGAAATAGGTCCTTAAGGCATTGAAGATAGTAGTGGGAATAAGCCAAGACCATCTACAACCAAATAAGCTCGAAGGAGGAGGTAAGTAAATAGCTAATGGTACTATACTTGTGATTGGTTAAATGCCATGAATATATACTTAATGGAATGAAATGTTGTTTAATGTGATGATATTGAGGATTACATTAATGAAAAGATTGTTATACTCTTGATTTATTTATTTTCATGAGACGATGAATTATGACTTTAGAATGAGTGTATGTGGTGATATGAGCTGCCAAAGTTATGGGTGTTGTTATTAATCATTATATTGTTGAAATTTTATTGGATTTATAGTTGATTTGTTGAAAGACTAATTCTTGATGTTGTTGTCAAGCAACACTATTCATAGCCTGTGTGGAAATGATACACAACAACCTATGTGGCAATAACATTTGACAGCCTATGTGGCATGATATTTATATCCAGTGTGGTAATAATATATAATAGCTTGTGTGGCAATAACTTTTGAGAGCCTGTGTGGCAATGATATCTATAGCCTGTGTGACAATAGCATATAATAGCCTGTGTGGTAGTAACTTTTGAGAGCCTGTATGGCAATGGTATGTATAGCCTGTGTGGCAATAATATATAACAACCTATGTGGCAATAACATTTGACAGCCTGTGTGGCAATGATATCTATGCATGTGTGGCAATAATCTATAGTATCCTGCATAGCAATAACATTCGATAGTCTGTGTGGCAATGATATCTATGGCATGTGTGGCAATAATATTTATAGCCTATGTGGTGAGCAAATATGAAAGCCTTTGTAGCAGTGACATCTATATCCTATGTGGTAACAATATATGACAGCTTGTGTGACAATAACATTTGAGAGTCTGTGTGACATTTAAGAGTAAAAACTCCTTATTTCGTGCATGGATATAATGATGAGTTGTTTATATTTAAATGTTGTTACATTATTTGAGATTGAAGTATTGTTATGCATTTATTTACTGAGTATGTAAGCTCACTTTTTTAGCATTAAATTTTCTTTCAAGAAGAGTAGACTAAGATTGCATCCAGTTTACATTTCAAAGTTGATGTCTAACAGTCTAATAAAGGTTGGGCCAGTATGCAGTCAATTAGTATTTAAGTTTGTTTAACCATGTATACTTTATTATAAATAGTTACTATATTGTGAAACAAGATATATAGTGTAATAATAATAATAATAATAATAATATAGTTGAAATAAGATATTTTAATGACAATGGATAAAATAAGAGGATTTCAATGATGTTGTGTCACTTTAGTATTCCATGTTTTATAAATAAGTTAATACAACTACTTTAGGAATTATTTGTAAATGGGACGTCACATGAATGGCCATAATCAAGTGAGGAACTTGAGGTTCCCTTGACCTTGAAAGCCTTCTAAGTGTTGGAGTTTATGCTCTAGTTATGTGAATAGTGTTTTGGTCCCTTAACTTCCCTTTTGATTTGGCATCCTAACTTGTCTAATAATTAGTTGTCATTTATTTTTAGTTTTTTATGAACAATATATGGGAGACTTCGTCAATACTAAGATATCATTTGAGGTAAATCTTTGCCTTAGGTCGTTTAATGTCCTCAAAATGCTTTTATTATGTGTTCTTCTTTCCTTTTTGTTCATTACCCATGCATTTTCTTCATGTCTTATATTCTAATTTGTGATGTTGAAATGTGACTGTTATGGACCTAGATATATGCTTAGGAACCATGAGTTTTGAGATGTGGTAAGATGGCCACTATGGACCTTATCTTACTCCTTTTGGGTTACTTTAAGTTTTCTTTATTAGTTTTCCATATTGATTCATCACTAACTTAATTTCTTCCATTGGGTGTAGATGCCATCATTTGATATGTCCCATGAGTTTAGCCTTGATCACTACCACATTTTAATTATGGATGTTTATGTGTGTGGATGGATGATGATGCATGCTAAATCCTTATGCCATGTCCCATAATCCCCTTCCCTATTATGGATGTTTATGTGTGTGGATGGATGGTGTATGCATGAAACCCTCTACCATGATGCATTACCCTTCTCCCCTTTTGAGTCGATGACTTGATTTGTTGAAATGGATTGTGTTTAGATGTTTGCTTAGGGGTGAGTAAAATATTAAAAATGAATCAAAGATGCTCGAAGGCTGAATTCTAATATCCAGATAGTTTGGGGTGCTTAACCCCTTCCCCTAGTTGTACCTAATTTTAAATTTTGATCTCTAATGGGGTGAAGATGAAATGGACCTTCTAATTGACTTAGGTTAGGTTTATATTTTGCCTTCCTTGGATTCTTGTCCTTACTACAGTTGGATGGCAACTCTACATTCCTTAGGGGTAGTATCAAGGTATTATCCTGCTTTGGTTGCCTGATGACCATTATTTTAGACTCAAGGCTTTGAAATTGTGCAAGGCTTAAAAAGACTCCTTCCCCCGTTGGTCTAATCACGTGCCATTATTAAGGTTTATTACCAAAGTATGAACCATGTCCTCTCAATCCCCTAATGATCTATAAAAGGTAGGAGTTGCAAGCAAGATTCTACTTGTTTGAGCAGAACCACAAAATCCCTAAGGCACTCACACCTAGTCTATTCAAAATTAGAGGTTTGACCAAATTTTTTTTTTAATGGTTTTCATGCTCCATTTTGCAGTAATGCCTTATATTCTTCCAAATTTTGGTTGAATGATGCTTTTAAGCTTCTATTTGGACCTTATTTGCTAGTGACTAAGTAAGGAACTTAGGGTTCCTAGGACTGTCCATTATAGTCATGTGCAACTTTAAGAATGTTATTGTTTTACTTTGGCCATTAAATTTTCTTCCTTTTAAGGTGTATTATATATAACCTTTGTGATGGTTAGCAATGCACGTGGATGACTAGGGTCCTAATCATCTAAGTCTGGTAAGAAACCCGATCCAAGATAAGATAATCCCATGACATGCAATGTAACGTCATCTCAAGCTCCTCACTTTCCTTTAGATTCGCTGCCCAAAACAAGTTCATGGGTGAATGCTAAGGGAATGCATCTTGACCCTTACACTAGCAGAGAACCCACTCGTCTAGGCATTAATAGCAAATTGAGGACCTCACAATTCGCCATCACTTGTACGACATGGCCTCTACCTCTTCCACCTCTAGTGGCCATGCCTCTATAGAGGGCCTTAAATTAAAAAGCATATATAATAAGAGCAAACAATCGCTTAAATATAAAACTAAGAAATAAGAAATGAACAACTATAACTAATATAGGTTTCCTTATTTAGGATTGTATTACCTGATCAATGGTGAGGGTATTTAGTCAAGCACACTTACTAACCACAGAAGACTCTGTATGTGGCGTAACACTTCACTAGATGAAGTGAAGGTAGCTGCCCTCCATACTAGCCACAGAGTTGTCCCCAGCTAACAAACCTACCTTAAGGCTCAAGCCTATCAATAAACATCGCATTTGTCCAAAAACAACAGAGAAAGAAAAAGACACAAAGAAACGTTAAGAGGTACTTATAATAAGGACCCGCCAGGTGTTGCACATGTACCCCTTGCCTTGGGAACACTGATCTAGGTACCCATATAAGTATGCCAACACTGTAGACCTCTAATCGACGTAGTGCAATTTAACAAACCCTAAAAAAAATTAATGTTTCAATAAAATTGGCAAAAAGCCCTAAACAATTCAATAATCATAGGCAAAATATTATAAAGCCAACATGGTTATGTCTAAAATCAATAGAAACAGATCCATAATAAATAAACAAATAATTTATTATTTGTTTATTCTATGTATATGCCCTAATCTCTCAAGATATTTTATGAATTACTTTCACTAATTTTTCTTTCATTCAAATTAGAAGAATAAAACATAAATGCTTGTAAACCAAGGCAGCAAAATCAAATCAGCAGACATAAAATAAATTTTGCTAAAAATAAGAGGTGAGTGTCCTAAAAGCTATCCCTAAATATTTTTTGGAACTAACCTAATGTTTGCAAGCAAGAGAAAATTTTGGAATAATACCTAAAATCTATAATGTTGAAGAGGACAAAAATGAAATAATAATGAAAAGAAAAAAGAAGAATGTGTACGGCTCCTGTGGTGGCTCTTGAAGAGAAAAGAGAAAATTTTGGGACAATACCTAAAATCTATAGTGTTGAAGAGGATGAAAAATTAAATAATAATGGAAAGAAAAAAAAAAAAGAATGCCTACAGCTCTCGAGGTGGCTTTTGCAAAGTGACGGTATAGGTTATAGCCTGTCGATGTATCACCATGTGAAGGAAAGCCGATCAAAATCATCTTCAATGTCACATTTGCCAATGGGTTCACCCTATCAAAATCCCATTACAGTTGCAATTGCTTTAGAGCATCACGTGTGGTAGCATCCTCTTAAAAAACCTCATCCTTAATGTTGAACATCTCATAATTGTAGTATTCGACCATGGTGTAGTCCTCCAAAAGTAAAGGAAACCTAGAAGCTAAGTCTGGGAAAGTTTTATGCAAGAGAAAGAAGAAAGATAATGGATCACATGAATGACCCATCACATTCAAAAGGGAGGTGTACACGCTAACCTCCATATTATGGAAAGAGGTTCTGTCAAGTGGTTTATACAAACTACCCTTGGCCCATACAAACCTCTAATAGTTTATAGGCCCAATCTAACCTCACGAACCCAAACCCAACCTCCCAAGCCTTGATCCAACGTTCTAATTACCTAATTAACCCTTTCTAAGCCCAACTTTCCTAAAGGCTCGCAAACCCAATTTTCTTCATAGTCTCTCAAGTCTAATTCCCAAATTACCCCTAAAAATTCCAAAGGACCAAACTACCAAGTAAATTACCAAAGTACCCTTGCCCTTATCAAAGTCCCAAAGAGAGCATTTGGCCCCCAATTTACTAACTAAATTGCCAAAATTCCCCTATTGCTACTATAACATTTAGATGATCATTTAATCCTCTAAAAACCATTAATCAAATTATTAAAACACCTTTTCAACTATAAGTTTGACTTTCTTTAAAGACTTCTAGAAATTTCTAGTAGAAGATTCAACATCATAAAAGATATGAACTTATAAAAGCAGTTTCCACAACATCAGGGCCCAAGTCCATTGTCTTAGAACAAAAATGAGCCCCCTAAAATAATTAAAAGGTCTTCAAGAGTTCTTGATCATCTTTAACATGCCAAAAGGGCATAAATGATATAAGATCAACCCCAAGGGGCATCTTTGAGCCATAACCACTAGCCATAAGGGTCAAAGCACTTGTAAAAGATTAAAAAAATACCAATAATTATAAAAAGATAACCATAAGCATAAAAGGTAAAACAACACCTAGTACTTGCTAGAAAAACTGCCAAAGGGAAGTTAGTACCTATGAGAAAGTTGTTGAAAGATACAACACCTAGTACCTGCTAAGGGGCTATTGAATATCCAGTACTTGTAAGAGAGTTACTAAAAGCACATAAAACTCACCGGTACATGCTAAAAAGCTATCATAAAAAATTTTAGCGCCTACTCGATGAGCTATTAAAGAATTGTATCCTTTGGTATCCTTGCTACTATTTATATTTTTTGCATTCTTTTGATAAGACTTATTAAAATCATCATTTCTTAAATGATGTTTTCCAAGCCCCATAAAGTAGGAGTCAAAGTATAAGCATAAGATTTTGGGCCTTAAGATGTAAAGCCCGATGATTAAAATCACTAAAAATATTTTGCAAAATGCAAGGGATAATTGCCAAAGGTAGAGAAATAAATCCTTAGGAAACCTTAAAAAAGCCTAAAGATAAGCCTAAAGATAAGTCTAGGCTGCCAGCATATGCTTAGTGGGCTTTACAGTCCATTAATCCAGGTTGTAAAGCCTATAGTAGGGCTATGTAGCTCTAGCTTAAACTTTAATCCTATAACCATATAGAACTAGCCCCCCCTTTAAACTTTAGGGTTGTACAACCTCAATGGATAAATGTACAGCCTAACCTTAGTTGTATATTTTGCATGCAAACCTTAAATCCTAGAAGATTCAACTATTTTCTCTATGATTGGACATAAAAAAGATGCAACTAAAACCATTTGTAGCGCTGGTGCACCCTTATTCTCCTATAAATACCCTCTCATTTGAATAGGTTGAGGCGGAGACTTAGACAACCCTAAGGTTACTGTAACGTCCCTATCCACATTTATTGGCATAATCACATGAACATATTCATTGCATAAATGATATGAAATCCCACATGAACATATGTATTGGATAAATGATCATTTAGTCGTGCGATTTGTAGAAGCATGACAATGACACTTGCACCGTTATATTTGGGACACTTGAACATATATGTAGTGTTTGTATAGCTGCATGGAAAATTGTCTTATGTTATGTGCATGTTATAACATCATAAATAATGGTGTTATAGATCTTATTTAAGAGTATAAGGAGCATTTAAGGATTGAGAGATGGATAAAGGTGTTTAAGGAGTGAAGAAGAGGGACTAAAAGAGGAAAAGTGAACTTCCAACCAATAGAAATAAAGCACCATGATTTTATATTGTTATAATAAGTTTATATCTGA